>JAAEAF010010403.1:37679-56822 GCA_011037195.1 Triatoma infestans
CGTTAGGGGTCACCATGGGATCTGACTGTACGTTATCTGTCAGAATTCCTTAACCGGAAGTACCACTTTACTAGTTGGATTTTTTACTGTTTTGCGATTTTCTCAGAAATGGCTGCGACGATTTTCTTTAAACTTTGAATATCAACCACACATACAAAGAGCTACAACTTTTATTTGAAACATTTCTCCGGAAAAATGCATTTAAGGGCACTTTTGGGGAGGGGTGGGGTTAGGTTTCCATCTAAAGTGCTGTTTCAGTTAATTAGACAATTCTGTCATCTAAATAGTGTTAATTATAATTAAATATGTTGTTGAAATTCCGAGTTAGAAAAAAATCGGATGACTGGAAGTGCGTTTACTTTTCCACTTTACAAAATGATTTTTTTCACTTTTTCGCTATTTTCTCAAAAATGGCTCCAACGATTTTCTTGAAACTTCTAATATAAACTAAACATACAAAAATCTACAACTTTTATTTCTCTGGGAAGATTGATTTAAGGGCACTTTTTGGGGGAGGGATGGAGTTATGTTTTCTCTAAAGTGCTATCATAGTTGATTATACAATTCTATCATTCAAACAAAATTATTTAGAAATAAATAGATAGCCAAAATTCCGATTTTCAAGAAAATTAGTAAATCGGAAGTACGCTTTTACCGAACAGTTTTTTCAGTTTTCGATGAATTTCATTAAATTTGGTACACAAACTATAAAATTTGTCAATTATAATTTTGAGAACTGGAGTTGAGATAGTTGTGTGAGTGTTTCACACCAGATTTTTTTTTTTTAAATTTGGCATTCCAGCAGTGGTTCCAATGTGTTATATAAATATCGGTCGTAGAACCATACGTTGCACTGAAGTGATACTTTAGTAAAGCTGCTACTGTTCCCCTAGAACAAAATATTTCCAAAAAATCAATTTGTTACAAATAAGAAAGATAGTATTTAGGTGTGTAGATAGTGTGGAGCCATTATCGAGAACATCTGAAAAAAAAAATATTCGTGTCACAATGCAGTGGTTAACGAAATATCTAAACGAAAGATCAAGTTTCCTGCAGCTTTTTTTTCTTAGATATCAAACACAAAGACACACAAATAACAGACAATAAATTTTTTGTTTTGTTTTATAGCTCCTATATCTTATAAACTTTCCCAGTTAAGTAAGAATGTTGGAATTAAGACTTTTTATAAACTTCAATCATTGCATTTTTAGCTATACTTAGTGTAAATTCTGTCAAAATATTTCTAAGTAAAAATATTTAAGAGTTAAGTCACCAAAATATATTTATCACAGTTAAAAAAAAAAAAAAAAATAGCCTGAAGAGGCTAAAAGATGTGATAAAAATTGATGAACGGATAAACAGTGTTTAATTAATAGAAGGTAATTATTGTTTTAAGCTGATATAATGAGATTAATAAGAAAGGAGAGTGTGTGGTAGATTGTATATACTACTTTCTATCAAATAATAACTATGACTATTTAATGAACAACAGCAGTAAATAGTAAGATATAGATAGTGACAGCGGTGGTATATAATATAGACAATAAGTAGAACATAAAGGATAACTATATTGTATATATATATATGACTGAGACCGCCGTAGTCAATATAAACACATACACAAGGCAAATCCATATTGCGGTCAGTGTACGTTACCTTCACGAGATTGTATCTTATAAAAAAATCATCGTTTAGTTAATAATTTGTTTAAATACCAATTAATTTTTCATAAACTTGGGTTTTCATAAATTAAGTTTTCACCGGATATACTTATTTTGGGGTCTTCTGAATACGAAAAAAATGTTTTTAGCAAACGATGTATACATATGTGTGTGTTATAATAGAATAACTCAAAAAGGAAAAGTTCAAACTTGGTATTCCGTTCAGATACTACCACCACATCAGGCATGAATATTTCGAGCAAAATCCATCAATCAGAAGTGCAATTTTACTGATTTTTTGTCTTGTTTTTTTTTTTTCTTCAGTTTTTCATTATTTTTCTCTAAAACGGCACCAAAGATTTCGTTCACCACTTCGTATACTAACTACTCACATAAATATCTATCACTTTTATTTGAAACATTTTCCTGAGAAAATTGATTTTTGGGGGGTACTTGGGGGAAACTTTAGCGGTAAGCTTTTCTATAATCTGGGCTACTTAATTATGTAAACTGCCACCTGTACAATATTACTATACATAAGCAGCATTGCTAGAGTTGCAAATTTTTAAGAAAATCGATTAACCAAAAGTTCGATGTTCCAGGTTAATCGATTTTCTTCAAAAATTGGAATTATACCAAAGCTCGTAAAAGTATAATAATATTACTTAGGGGAGTGAATTGGTATTTTAGTGGAAAGCTTATCGATATTCCATCCTCCAGAATGCCCCCAAAAATATATTTTCCTGCAAAAATATATTAATTAAAATTAATAGGTATTTATATGTGTAGATTATACGAAGTTTAAAGAAAATCTTTGAAGCAGTTTATGAAGAAAATTGAGAAAAACTGAAAAAGAGGCCTAGCCTTACTGTAACAATTTGATTAGAGAATTTAATTATTAACATGTCTAAAATCCTCTAATTTAATATTCAGCATAATACCATGCTTTATGTTTCTTTCTTCCAAAGAAATAATTTTGTATGTTTCATAAATGTATTCTTTATTTCTTTAATAAAGACTTATTATTATTAAATTCGCACTTCCGGTTGAAAGATGTTGACAGAAATTGTCGTGTCCAGGCGGGCAATATGAAGTTTGAGCTTTCCGCGATTATTTAGTTTTTGAGATATTTTATTCAAACACACACAGACACTGACACACATTCGCACAAAAAATGAAATCTTTTTTCAAACACACACACACACACAGACAGACACAATATATACAAGCCATTCGCTACGAAAAATATTTTCGTACTCACAGGACCCCTAAACATGTTTTTCCCAGTTAAAACACAATTTGAACATTCATGATCATTCACTTAATTTGAAAATTTGACAGTACTTCCTTTTAGATAATATAGAAGAGAAAGTAAATAGATATGTAAGTATATTTATTTGATGAACTGTGTTCATACGACAATTCTCGAAATTCCAATATTATATACAAAATATATATATCACAATATATAATAATATAAAATAACAAATATACTACATGAGCGTACATGAGTATATGTTACGCTCAAAGACCGACAATGCTCATTGAGCGAAAAAACAGCTCACAACGCGTTGTGGTCACTGTAAAACATCCACATCGCGAAATCCGTGTTATGGTTCTTATAAAAACGCTCACGACGCATTGTGGCAATCACAGAAAGACCACATAGCGAAATTCGTGTCGTGGCTATCATGCTATGCGACCACGACGCATTGTAACCGTGCGTGTAGCCGTATCACGACGGACAGGTTGAGTACAACGTTGCTTAAAACATCAGTAGAGTTGTTTATTCATTTCTTGTCTGTTTCTGAAACTGAACGTATATCAGCGCTAACCATCACCAATAAAAAAAGAAGTGTTTTATGATAAATTACGTAATTTTTGTGGAAAGAAGCACTGATCCCAGTTTTATCATGAGTACAGAAAAATATGAAATGTTACTTAATGAAACAAAACAGTCTCAGCTTCTTTAAAAAAAAACAACCAGTCTCTATCTTCAAAGCAGCGATTCATCTATCTTCAAGGATTGCGATTTATTCAGAGTAAAAAAAAAAAAAAAACGTGCTCTCCATCATGCGCTTAAGACAAGTCCTTACGAAGCTATGTTTGGATTACCACAAAAATAACTTTTGCAGATTTATCTATTCCTGGTGATGTGTACGGCTTCCATAGAAACTGAAGAAGATTTACAAGAATTGGTTCTATCTTCAGTCAAAAATGATGTTCAAGAAAACGAGAAGAATATAGAAAACGGCGAAAAGTTAAACGAAGTTGACAAATTACAGAATTCAAACGTGGAAGATATTAGTAAAATTATAGAAGAATCAAGGAAAATGGATAATGATGAAAAAATACAGGAATCGACCAATACAAATGTCCTTTTATTTTAATTACACGATTTCTTCATATTGTATTTAATCATGACAATACGTCATGCAGCGGTTTTCAATTTTTAGCAGTAGAAAGAGCATTAAGGACATTGTCTGTCTGGTACTTATTACAAGACAAAAAATATTTCGTAAGGTATCTACCAAAAAGTTTCGTGACTAGTAAGACCCATATCGCAAATCACAGCGCGTCGTATTGTAATATGGTTCCATACGCGTCATGGCTTTTCTTCATTGCCATAATGCGTTGTGGTCGTATAGTATGATAGCCATGACACAGATTTCGCTATGTGGTCTTTCTGTGATTGCCACAACGCGTCGTGAGCGTTTTCATAAGAGCCATAACACGAATTTCGCGATGTGGATGTTTATATATATATAGAAAACAGATTTGCAATTATTTAATTTGAATAATCCCATTTAAAAAGAAAAAATGAAAAGAATAAAAGTTTATAATTTGAAATTTTAAGCTATTTGATATTATAATTTTTTTAAAGTGAGACGAATCCAAAAAGAAAAGTGAAATCTAACCTTATCAAGTTACAATTTAGATAATAATTGGATAATATCTCTTAAATGTAATTGTAATTAAACAATAATATCTACAAATGACCTAATCAATACCTGGTTACTGTCATAAAAACTACTTTCAAGGTTTTTTGGACAATTTACTCAATTATATCATCAAACAAATCTGGTATGAAACACTCACACAATTTTCTCTTACTGACAAAATTTTTGATGGCAAATTCTCTTTAAATTGATAATTCTTGTCTAAATGTTTACTTGTCCTTTGGTTTAATATCATCAATTGGAGAATGTAAACTTAATAAAATGGCTTTCTCTTAGGAACTTCCTCCCTCCCGCCGAACTTCTTTAAATGAATTTCTCGGAAAAAAAGCTTTAAACAAAAGTGATAGATCTCTATAGTTCAGTTAACGTACAATGATATTCGTTAAAGTTTTTATGGATAAACTCGCGAAAAATTGGGAAAAAAAACTATTCAGTAAAAACACACTTCCGGTTTGTTCATTTTCAAAGAAACTCAGAATTTTGACAATCTATTTATTTCTAATTAATATTGTTTAAATGATAGAATTGTATAATCCAACTAAGATAACATTTTAGAGAAAAACATAACCCCACCCATCACTTATAAATCCTCTTTAGATGACTTTACCCGGAGAAAAATTGCAATTGTAGCTCTTTATAACTCGTTTGTATTTCACATAAATAGTTTAAAGAAAATCATTGGAGTTGGTTTTTTTTCAGAAAATTGCAAAATAACTGAAAGAAACTGTACGATAAAAATCCCAACTTCTGAACAACCGATTTTCTTGAAACTCGGAATCTCGATAACATATATTTAATTTTAATTAATATTAGTTTGATAATAAAATTGTGTAATAAATTGAAATAGTATTTTAAAGGAAAATCTAACCCCACCTCTCCTCCAAAAGTGCCCTTAAATGAATTTTTCCGGAGAAATGTTTCAAATAAAAGTTGTAGTTCATCATATATGTAGTTAATATACCAAGTTTAAAGAAAATCGTTGGAGCTATTTTTAAGAAAATCGCAAAGACTGAAAAATACATTCAGTTTTGTTGTACTTTCGATTGGCTGATTTAGTTAAAAACCTTGTTCTTAGAACCTATAGTAGCACTTAAACTAAATAATTATGGCCACATTTATATAATTGATATAATTAGGCCATATTTATATGCCGATGATCTTGCGGTACAAGTTAGAAATGCAGATAATACATCCGTTAATCGATTGGTGTGCTGCTAATTAGCTAAGTTTAAACCAGGACAAAAATAAAAGAGATTACTATTAAATTAGAAAATTATGTTGGGACTGAAAAAGCCTTTCAATTTCTTAGGCATTTTCATAGATTCAAAACTGAACTGGACAGATCAAGTTGGGTCTGGAATCGTGGAATCTATGTTTTGAAAAAAATTAAGAATGTCGGTTGACTTGAAAGTTTTAAAGTTGGCATATTTTGCACCATTTATGCTATGGTACTATAATTTGGGGTAATGCTGCCGAATGTAAAAAAATATTTAGGTTACAAAAGAAGGTAATTAGAGTCACTTTTGGTTTAGACTCGGAAGTATCTTGTCGTTCTTTGTTTAAGAGATTGAACATAATGACACAGCCAGCCATATTTATTTTTCAATGCTTCGACTCCATAAAGTGCAATGATGGGCAATTTCTATGTTTCTCGCAAGTTCATGATCATTTCACCAGAAAATGCAATCATCTTGTCCAGAATAGAAACAGGTTGACAAAAGTTCTTACCAGCTTCCATGTTTGTCCCATCTCTTTGTCCAACTATTTACCAGAGAATATAAAAAATAATACTTTGAATTGTTTCAAAACTAATGTTAAAAAATCTGGTGTGAAACACTCACATAACTTTCTCTTACTCCAGTTCTCAAAATTATAATTGACAAATTTTATAGTTTGTGCATCAAATTTAATGAAATTTGTCGAAAACTGAAAAAAAAACTATTCAGTAAAAGCGCACTTCCGGTTTACTGATTTCCTTCAAACTCGGAATTTTGGCCATCTATTTATTTCTAATTAATTTCATTTGGATGATAGAGTTGTAAATCAAGTATGACACCACTTTAGAGGAAGCTGTAACCCTACCCCTCTCCTAATTTTTCCCTTAAATGAATTTTTCCAGAGAAATGTTTTGCATAAAAGTTGTAGATCTTTGTATGTTTAGTTTCAAGAAAATCTTCGGGGCCATTTTTGAGATAATCGCGAAAAAGTGAAAAAATCATTTAGTAAAGTGTTAAAACAAAAGCACTTCCGGTTATCCGATTTTCCTCAAACTCGGAATTTGACCAACATATTTAATTCTAATTAGCATTATTTAAATGACCGAATTGTGTAACAAACTGAAATAGCACTTTAGAGGTTAACCTAAACCCACCCCTCCCCCAAAAGTGCCCTTAAATGAATTTTCCCAGAGACATGTTTCAAATAAAAGTTGTAGCCCCTTGTATATGTGGTTGATATATGAAGTTTAAAGAAAATCGTTGGAGCCATTTTTGAGAAAAACGCAAAAAAGTAAAAAAAACAACTAGTAAAGTGGTATATCCGGTTGAGGAATTTTGACAGATAACGCACAGTCAGATCGCATGGTGATACCTAAACGGAATATTAAGTTTCAGCTTTCTACGGTTTTTCGTTTTTGAGCTATGCTGTCCACACACACACACACACACACACACACACACACCATTGGCTAAAAACCACTTTTTTGGACTCAGGGGACCTCAAAAACGGATATTTCCGGTGAAAACTCAACATCGAAAATTTGACACGATTACAATACTTCCTCTTACTATGAGTAAGAGAAAGTAAAAAACTATTATTAGCTCACCCGCTGTATGAGATACATGAATATTTTAAAATTAAGTTTTTGTCTTGACAATTTTGTGAATTCAAATTATATTGTAACTTGACCCTGCCAATAAGGATGTAGCTTTTTTTTTGGCAATAAAATAAAGTATCAAATATTGCTGAATTTTAGTTTGAACTTGTTGCGAATTTTACTTTCATAGTTATACTCCCCCCCCCAACACACACACACACACACGTACATAATTTCTAAAAACCACTTTTTCTGACTCAGGGGACCTCAAAACGTATATTTCCGATGAAAAAGCCATATTGAAAATTTGAATTACAGAACTAAGAAACTTCGAAGTTTAGTCGACTTTCACATACAACACAAAGATGTCAGCATGGTTTGCCTAATCTCAAATAAAATTAGCATGCTTAAATAGACAGCACATACACTTGCATATTTTGTTACACATACTGTAACGTATACATATACACAGTGTGTGTGCATATAACCTGTTGTGTATGTGTATAGGAATATTATGAATATTGTTCATATATGTGTAAATAAAACATGGAATTATATGGGATTGAAGTTGTTTACATTGCACTTAAACTAATATAAAACACGTTAAAGGTAATTAATACTCTTATGTATATTTATGTTTTCTTACTCCTAATAAGAGGAGGTATTATCTTAGTGTTCAATCATGCCCAAATTGTTTGAAATTGATTTTTTACCAGAGACCTTTCTATGGAGAACCTCCATAGAGCACTACTGTTTTTTTTTTTTTTCTTTTTTTTTAAGAGTAACATAGAGAAGAATATTGAAGATTAATAAAGAAATGAATATTTACAATGTTCTGGTAATAATAGCAAATATTGGGGAGGGGGGACTTGCTGCAATTGTTGCTGCGATTGCTGTAAAAATAATAGTTTAAAAAATCAACATAGATTTTTATCTTTCGAGATATAATTTTCGTTCAGAGATCTCCGTCCTTCATAATGAAGGAAGTTGTTTGCGTATATAATTATTTATTGCAAATTTACATAAATATATTATATTTATCATTTCATGGTTATATAAAAATACAGTATATAGTTATTTATTTTCTATTAAATATTACTAAACTACAATACTAAGCACCACTCTCCAAAACTATCAGTAGTAAACTGTAAACACTATAATAGTTATTTATTGACTTAAAAAAAAAAGAAGATAAAAGTTTTATTTACTCTCACCAGGCCCCTGCAGGCTAACTTCCTATCATAACTACTTTCACTGACTATCGATATATCTAATATTCACACAGTTTCAGAATATTTCCTCTGTAAAATACGTGGAGAAAGTAAAAAAAAAAAAATTAAAATTAAAATGATAATTTTCTGCAATCGATAGTTGTTCACATAATTATAAACTCTTATAGATAGAAAGGTCGCCGGAGATTGGGGAGATTTTTGGATAGAATGGAATGGACATAATGAATGAATTATATTATTAAAAAATGTAAACTATGATTAATTTAGAAAATTTCACATTATTGTTTTAGACAAGATAATTTGATTAATTTCTCTGGAGTAATTATTAAAAAAGAAAATTGAGGAGGTTTGGGGAAAAGGGACCCACAGAACTGTACTTCCTTTTTCTCCAGAACATTTCAAATGAACGGCCATACCTTCCTGCATATGCTGACCAAGTTTTATTTTAATAGATCAACTGTAGGTGGCAGCACATTTTTTTCTCTGATCAGCTGTTTTTCTTTTTGATGGGAATATCATCTGAGTGGCTGTGATATTGTTTGTTACTTCACTGTTTCAGTATGTTAACATATAGTGATGATAATATTGCGAGTGAAAAAGGCTATATGAAACGGAAATTGAAAGATAGGGCTTCAGAACACTGAATTTATTTACTGTTGTTCACAAAATTATTTAAAATATAGTTCTGCATAAAAAGGGCCTATAATGTTAATCGTTAGTTAAATTTACTTTTTTTAAAAAAACTAACATGATTTCACTCATAAAAATTATGTTAAATGTGCTAGAAACTCATCCAAAACTATGGTATCAAAAGAGACTATGGTTGCAGTAACAATAACAGAATAATAAGTAACATTCAATGTACGTTTTCTCAAAATCAAGATTTAACATATGTACCCCTTTTCCTCAGACCTCCTCAACTACAATATTTTTCGAAATAACAGTATAAATTTGAACGAATCCTCATAAAATTGAATGTTTTTTTTATTAGTCCATGCAAAAAATGCTCAACAATTCTAATATTATGAAGTGGTGTTTACAGTGAAGAACCAATTGTTCAGCCAAATTTTGTTTTATTTTATCAACTTTTTAGTTACAGATCTTTTTTATACATTTCTTACGTTTCGGCACTAAACGTGCCATCCTCAGAGGAAATTCATTATTTATTCTGTAATTTATGTGAAAATTTTTTCATACATTATTTTGTGGGCTTCGTTTTTTTATCTTAAGCATTGTCTGCTTTCGTTTTTGGATAAGAATTTTTTTATATATAATATTTTATATAGTCAGCCAAATATTTTTTATAGTTGGTACCTTGAAATATGTTTCTTATTCTTATCTTAATTTTTTTGATAATGTAGTTTGTGTTTTTATTTTTCTTTTTATTTTTCCTTTATCTGGCTTCGTTATATTTATTATGTTATCGTTTTTTGCATTTTTGGTTTATTTTACAATGGAAAACTATTTCTTGTTTGTTCCAAACAGCCTCATCATATTTATTTAAATATTAGACTCACGTGGTTTTTTTCTTTCTTATTTTTCAGTTTCTTTTTATATGTTTATTGTTTGTAAGATTAATTATTTATTGTTGTGAATATCTCCTTCTTAAATAAGGAATTAGATAAAAGAAGGAAGATGAGGCTGTTTGGAACAAACAAGAAATAGTTTTCCATTGTAAAATAAACCAAAATGCAAAAAACGATAACATAATAAATATAACGAAGCCAGATAAAGGAAAAATAAAAAGAAAAATAAAAACACAAACTACATTATCAAAAAAATTAAGATAAGAATAAGAAACATATTTCAAGGTACCAACAATAAAAAATATTTGGCTGACTATATAAAATATTATAAAATAATTTTTATCCAAAAACGAAAGCAGACAATGCTTAAGATAAAAAACGAAGCCCACAAAATAATGTATGAAAAAATTTTCACATAAATTACAGAATAAATAATGAATTTCCTCTGAGGATGGCACGTTTAGTGCCGAAACGTAAGAAATGTATAAAAAAGATCTGTAACTAAAAAGTTGATAAAATAAAACAAAATTTGGCTGAACAATTGGTTCTTCACTGTAAACACCACTTCATACAGAAAACTTCGGCCGTCAAAACAGAAATTAAATCTAATATTATTTGCTGATCAGTAGATAAGCAAAGGATTCCATTGTCTCACAAGTGTAGGCACTGACAGCTTATTTAAGCTTATAGATCGAAAATAAGAAGAGGAAGGTAAAGATTTGTTTCCTCTCAAATGTTTCCTTGCTTCAATCCTCCGCACATATCCCCGTACGTACTTGAATCAATAAGAAATACATATTTTAGCATTGTTCCAGAATGTTTCTTCAAAAGGAAATTAAATTATTTTTTATTTATTTCTTTTATTTTTATATCTCCTTCACAGGTCAATATCATGCCATTCATTCATTTATATTTTCGTTCACCTCGTCCTTTATATAACACCTACATAATATCGTACCACACATTTCCTTTACTATGTAGGCTTTAACTTTCAGCCTCCAAATATATTTTTTAAATTTCCTAATAATTAAAATAAAAATTTCTAATTATCAATTCCTTATTGATGAAATTCAAAGTTGATCAAACAAAATGGAAAATATCGTGCTATTATCATTATCAATTTTTATTATCTTTGTTGCACAACAATATCTAAAACTGTATTAATTTCTTCACTGAATCGGTAACCATCTGTAGGTTATATTGTTTGAGGAAGCAATGCTAAATGGTGGTTACTTTCCGTAACATGGCTGAAGTTAATTTGATTTATGGCAGGCAATTGTTCTCGGGTGTTGCAAAAGTTGCTAATTTTAAGAGAAAATAACAGAAATTCCTACAAATTTTGTTTCGCCATATTGAAAAATTGTGGTTCTGAATGTAGTTAGAAAATCATAACCGATTTTATTTCTCATACTTTTCGTAAAGGAGAAGTTCTGCAATCGTGTCAGTCAACTTTTCGAATTTGAGTTTTCACCGGAAATACATGTTCTGAGGTTTTCTAAATGCGAAAAAAAATATTTTCAGCGAATGGTGTGTGTGTGTGTGTGTGTGTATGTGTTTTAACAGAATATCTCAAACGAAAACTACAGGAAATCAAAGTTGGTATTCCGTTTAGGTACAATCATTGAATCAGACACACGTAGGTTTCGGTCGAAATCCTTTAGCCGGAAGTGCGACTTTATTCAAGGTTTTTTTTTTCAGTTTTTCGATTTTTTCGACCACGGCTCCAATTTTTTTCAATTGTTTTTTTTCTATCACTTTTGTTTCAATCATTTGTCAAAGAAAATTTATTTTTTATGGGGGATTCCGAGGGAGAGGAGCAAAGTCAAGTTTTTTTCCCTTCAGTATCACTTCAGTTAATATATGGTGCCACTTATTGTATAATATTGAAGTGCTTTAGAAGTATTTGGTAGAATAGTAAGAAATTTGAAGAAAATCAGTTAAATGGACGTGCCACTTTACAAAATAGATTTTGAGTTTTTTTTAGAATTTATTCGATAACGGCTGCAGGAATTCTTTTTTAAAACTGGGAATATTAACTGCACAGATATAAACCTAGCACTTTTATTTGAAACATTTTTCTGGGAAAATTCATTTTTTGGGCATCCTTGGTGCCCTATATATATTTAATATTTAAATGTAAACTGCCACCGCAAGGTTTTTTTTGGGTCAGAGTTGCTGCTATACAGGCCAGATTCCAGATATATGTAGATATGTATATTATATATATATTATATCTTTAACCCCATTTTTATGTCAAGCCCAATTAAACGTTTAATTGCAACTTTAATGAAAATTTGTTAATTACATTGTATTCGTGTGTATTCAGAGAAATTCGTGTGATAGTTTCACACCAGATATCAGAATTATATTTACACTCTTCATCAAATACCCTTAGTATTTCCTGGCTAGTTATATCATTCTCCAGCAAAACTGGCAGTAAAGAGATTTATTAACCAGTCATAAAGATTCAAGTTCACAATATTTTTAAATCATTTTACCATATCCAATAGTTCGTTGGTTATGGATCTTACAGATTCCTGTAGGGTTATATAATAGATGTGAAATGGAATAAACACTCGTCTGTTGAGAAAATCCACCACAGCGAAAAACAGGCTTCATGCTTCAGCTGTATCAGCGCTTTGAGCAAAACTTTAGTTCTTCATGTTACCAGAAAATGCCCAGCAATTTCATAGTTACAGTCAATTTATTAAATCAATTGCCAAGCAATCTAAAAACCAATTTCTAAAGAGCGTAAAATAAAGTTAGTGAAGTCAAGAACTCTGCAAACAGCTTTCTAGAGCTTACTAAATGATGTTGCTGTTTATTTTAAAAAGCTGAGAGTGTATATTTCTTTTGTTGATACATGGCTATAAATTTGTTTGCACAATTTATCAGCTAGTAACAAATCGTGGTGCTTTCTCACAACAAATACAAAGTTTAAATGAAAAGTGATAAGTCCTGTCCTCGTTATGCGTATCCCACCTCGTACTTTCTACGGAACTCATTCGCTATTCCCTCGCCTACGAGTATACTTCGGAGAAGCGTTCTTATGAATTATTATCTTGATTCAAAAATAAAAGATAAACTTCAGAAATTACCTGGAAAAATATATTTTTAAAAAACCACCCTGTCGAAGTGATTAGAAAATCCCAAAGCAGAATAGTCCACTAGTAGCCTAGGGCGTATGGACAACATTTGATGAACCATTTAATTTACAGTGTTTTCTTCTATATTATGTAAACATGTCAACAATATCTAGCTTTTGTTGTAATGTTGATAAATTTCTGTAATGTTCTAAAGACTTTGTTAAAGACACCCTATTGGACTTTACTACACAATTATTTTCACAGTTTATCCTAATTTTCTTTAACTTTATAAACTACGCTATAATATAATATAATATCGATCTATAGTCACTTTTATTTAAATACTTTTTGTGTGGGAATATTTCTTAACCTCCAACTATCAAATTAAGTGTCGTGGACGGCGGCAGAACAACATATTTTACAATTAAACATTTTTTAAGCTGGAAAAAATTTAGCAGTATTATATTATATGCAGGGTACTTGAACTGGGGTCCTTCCTATTACAAGTCAATGCTCGTAACCACTACACTAAACCCGCTCCCATAATGGCCTGCACCTAACGGCCATTTCATTCAAAGCTTCAAAGATATATAATGTTAAGGACAACTTTAGTTAAAAAAAAAAAAAATCAAGTGAAAGTTTTACAAATAATTTCCAGAAATTTTATTGATTAGGTCCCTGCGAGTGTTTCACACCATTTTGATTATTGTAAATAGCAACAAGTGCACTAATTTTAATATTTACTTGAATAATATGAATAGGTAATAAAAATGACAAAATATTGATAATTTAGTGAATATATATAGTCCTGTTGTCCTTTATTGGACAGAAGACTAATTCACAAGTATTATGGTAGGACTTTTAAACTTTAAAATCCAGCCAAATAAAAAAAATAAAAGTTAACAACAGTGTGTTTTTATGTCTGTCGTATGTAGTGGTGGCGACAATGCCCACGCCTATACAAAGTGTGCGCCTACATACCGCCACCACCACTCTTCACCACCAACCTTCCAGTGATCCCTTAAATGGACAGATAGATCTTTACAGTCATTACGTCATGTTAAGGATGTACAATAAAGTCAGCCTTACCCACCTATAACTTACTAACACACTCTCACATATACGTACACAGACAATAAAATAATATCTTATGTGTTTCATTAACGTAATCTTGTTTTATTTTTTTTTTTAACTATTTATGTACATTTAAATATTTTCATTTTACCTACTTATAGAATCATTAATCTTTATTTTAGTTCAATTAATTAACATATATATTTAGTTCAAATGAATTTCTAAGAACCTATTAACAAAAATGACATATCTAAACCATATATGGATCTTAATTTTTTCTTTTCTGTTTTTAATTACATTTGTAATATAAATTAAAAACGCGTTTTTTCTTTTCATTTTTAGTGCAACCTTTTCTTATTGCAAATTCTCAAAACTTCAGTTGAGTATATTTTATTGTCCATAATGTCATGGAGATTGTGCAGCCATATGGTACTTGTATTAGTATTTTAGGGGGTAATCTCTGCTTCCAGAACGTCCATTAAACCAATTTCACAGCAAAGAAATGTATCAGATACGAAGTGGGAAGTATCTTATTCTTTTTTTATGGTCATTAGAGTAATACAGACAAACTGGGTTGCATTTTCTATGTACGAACTTTGACTTAGAGAAAAATCATAATTTGAGCAAATGTTTGTGCTTTCAAGAGCGAGATAAAGCGCCACCTGTTTTTCTTTCTCCAACCAAGAGATGTTTTTGCAATCAGAGTCAAATTTTCCAATGAGTATGAAAAGTGGTTCTCAGAATACGTCTCTGCTTGTGTAGAGAGAGACGGAAAAGGATAAGAAACGACGATTTACTGCTGTATATGAGTTCGCAGAACTTCTAGGACAAGGGAGGGAAACAGATTAACTTTAAAAGATGGATGTGATGATTAGACAAAAAATGAAACAGCTACTGATCCGCAAATAATGCTTGGAGAAGATGGAGAAAACGGTCCACTATTCTGCGAGGTGGATAGAAACCTTAGATTCGAAAAAAAAGTGGCATATAGAATAGATCGTATGCGTTAACATAATGCCTTTCCCATGAGGCATATGTTAATGAAATTATTATTGAAATAATGATTGATAATATATACTATTCTATATATACATATGCATATAAAATAGTAACCAATTTTCTGTTACGATTGTGCAAATTCGGCTGAACGGATTTTCATGCGATTTCCACGATTTAACACAGAATTTTCTTGAGAATGTTAAGAAGGCTTAGTCCCCACCCAAAGTTTTTACTGGCAGCAAGAAGGTTCATGCTAAATAATTATTTTAACACAAATTATTTATCAATTATTCCTTATTTTAATCAACATATTTGTTTGTTGTGGTGGTTGGTTGCGCAGAGCTGGAAAGCATCAGAGACATTTTCCGTGATAGCCTGCTTCATTTTGTGGTCATCGACCGGTTTCGGGCGTTCGCCCATCTTCAGGATGCGTTTGTCAGACAGTAGGATAACACAGACTTTCACAGAGCAAATTCAGTTTGCACACGGAGTGTAATAAACTGAATTTGCTCTGTGCAACTCTGTGTTATCACTCTATCTGATAAACGCATTCTGAAGATGGGCGAACGCCCAAAACCGGTCGATGACCACAAAATGAAGCAGACAATCACGGAAAATGTCTCTGAACATATTTGTTTGTCCATATTTTCTTCTCATTCTCCGATACGCTGAAAAGTTTCGACATTGTAATGCAACATTTTGGAAAGAAATCAATTTGGTAAGAAGAAATATGGCCGTAAAGGTAAAATGAAGTGATTGTCAATTTCCATTCCGGATAGAGTTACAACAAATTTTCTGTGTTAAAGCTTTCACTAATGATATCCATATATTTAACTCGATATTTGCTTTTGCTACATTCCAAACAGATATAATGTTAGAGAGACAGCTTCCGTCCATTATAGCCCGACCTCCCAGCCTAAACGTCTGTCATAAGTTCGTTTGAGTGTTTCTTTCTCTGTCCCACAAACTCTATAACAGGTGTATTGGCATGGGTCTCATTACATAGAGATGTCTCCTCAAAAACATTGCCAAGCAAGGTATCCGTCCATGTGCCTATGAGAGTTTCATAAAAGACACTGCAACATCTCCCCATGAGCTCTGTCTCTGACCGCTGAGAGATGAATAAACACTGTAAAGCTTTTCATACTTGGAAGCTCGCCAGATCTGTTCCTGAAAAAAGACATTCTATCAGCAGGCTCAGGATCAATGAAGGGAAAAGAGGTCAACGTACCAAAACTCTCATTACTCGAGATGCCCATATGACCTGATACCCAGACTATAACAACATCTTTTGATGAAGAGTTTTTCCAGTCTTCTAGAAGATTCTGTTACCAATCTGGTGGCGAAGATACAAGAACTCAATGCCTTCAACGGAAACTGACTATCCGAGCAGATACAAACACTTTTCAAATTTGACCTGCTCATTGAAGATACAATAAATCTACCTAGAGCACAAACCTAGGGTTTCTTAGTAGAACTAGTATTTTTTAGAGATGTGTGTGTGTGTGTGTGTGTGTGTGTGTGTTTCTTTACCAAAAAATTAAAAAACTAATTTTTTTTTCAGTTTTTCATGTTCTAGAAATTAGGTCCAATGATTTTCTCTAAATACTTTGCTAAGTATATTTTCATTTTCATTTAAAATATCTTAACGAGAAATGTTTTTTCAGGACTCTATACGAGGCTTTCCTGGGCTATGTACCCTTTTCAATATAGATCCCACGTCTGTATAGCTCAATTTTGAGAAAATGGTTTCTGTGTTGTGTGTGTGAGCATTTATGGGAATGATTGAGAGTGAGAAAACAGGATAACCCCCTGCCCCTCTCAAAAAAAAATCACAGAAGGCGTTCCAACTGGATACTCCATTGGGTATCATCTGAGAATAAGAAAAGGAAAAGTTTACAATCAAAATCCGTCCACCGGAAATAACAATCTACGATAACAATTTTCTCCAAAATGGCTTAATCGACTTTATAACGTAAACTTGGTATTTTTTATTAACCCTCTCATTTTTATTTGAAACATTTTTGTAAGAAAATTTGAAAAGTTTATAAGAGTTCTGCGGAAATTGTGACGTTGACAAGTTTCGCCATCTATGAGTATATAATAATATTAAAATGTTTGTTTAAAATTTTAAGGTTTAAATCTTAATCTTTTTAACAACTAGTGCTATCTGTTGAAATTATTGGAGAACTATAATTTTTTTTTTTTAAATCTGGCATAGTGTCAGTCAGTTACATTTTTGGGCTACTCGATGTTCATCAACTCTAAATAATAATAATAAAAACTCCATATATATCTATATCCACATGGCTATTCAATATTTGTCTCTCCTCTAATGACTACTGTTTAAAAATCTCTATATATACCTGTATAATCCTGACTTTATACTCTTATTTATCTCTAATAAATATTTCCGCAACACAAACGTTAGAATCATTTTCTCTGTGTACACTCTCATAGTTCCTAAGGAATTACTTCAATGCCTGTACCATCTTAATTTAAAGGAAAAATAAAAAATCTTTATATTGGAAAAAGCATGCAGGTAGGTACAAAGCATGAAACATAATATTTCTTCCCTTATTTATATATTGGACAATCCATGATTTTATGCTAGGTATTCTCCTTTAAATTACACTTTATGCAGAGACTGGTGATTATCCTCACACCGCATAGTTTGCCCTTTACTTGCTTATATCAGTCACTGCCTGCTTAGTAAATCCTACACCCTTTAAACCAAGGGCGTTTCGATAATGTAGGCATCATAGTTTTATAAAAATCATCCATTCATGTTATTGTAATATTCTTTCTACCATTTTTCTAAGGTATTTCTAGTTATAATAGATCTAATATCAGAATCTGGTAATTTACAGCATATTTCCTCTCCATTGTTGCAGCCTCTTTAACAATCATCTCTACTATTTCATTAAGTTGTAGCCCACAATATCCTTTAAGCCACATAAAAAAAAATTAATCGCTATGGCTCCATCGTTATGCATGTACACCAACCTCATTATTTCGGTGACAATATGGTTCATACCTTTAGTATTATTTAAATTGGTAATTTATCGATTACACTTTGGCTATCACTTAAAATTGTATAATCTTTTTATGCCAGTGTAAATCTAGATATTAGATCTATTATAACTAGAAATATCTTAGAAAAATGGTAGAAAGAATATTACAATAACATGAATGGATGATCATCCAGTGCAGCCAATTTGCAAAATCTTCGTTCTGGATTTACAATGCACTTCCTACTTTGTTAGTTGGCTTAGAACCATCATTGTATATGCAATAAGTTGGAAGCCATTTTCTGGCTATACAATCTTTAAAAGCTGCATTCCTTTCTTATTCAGATATAATGGCCATATCTTTATATAAAAATGTATTTATTTATTAATTTAATATTCATAATGTACCTGATACAATAGCAATGTACTTCTTGGTATTCAAAGTATAAAGAGCTCTCTGTAAAGACTGGCACGTTCTTTTTTCTCCAAAATTTATTAATCAAATCAAGTGTTTAGTTTCGGAGGGAACATAACCGATACTGGAGGCTGAGTACTGGAGCGAAACACGGCAAGATGGCTATGCCAGAGCTGTGTGATAAAAGAACCAGACACATCCTGGGGTTAAGCAGGTATCAGATTTCTCTGATAACGGGCCTGTTTACTGGGCATGGCAGGTTCAGAAAGCATCTGCACAAGGTGGGGTTGTTGGACGCAGAGCCCTTGTGCAGGCTATGTCAGGAGGACCTCCTCCTGTTGTTTGATTGTGTTGCAATCGCTAG
>JAAEAF010010404.1:0-20470 GCA_011037195.1 Triatoma infestans
TGCGCTTTTACTGAAAAGTTATTTTCATTTTTCGACTAATTTCATTAAATTTGGCAGACTAACTATCAAATTTGTCAATTATAATTTTGAGTACTGGAGTAGGAAGAGAAAGTTGTGTGAGTGTTTCACACCAGATTTTTTTTTTTTTTTTATTAATATTACATAGAGCTCAACAATTTGTTAAGAATAAAAATATGTCGTGAAACACTCACACAACTTTCTCTAATTGTAATCGTGGCAATAATTCTAATTGTCAAATATTTGAAAGGTAAGTCATGTTTGTTGAAGGTAAAGAATTTATTCATAAAACACTCAAATTATTCAATTTATATGCTTATATTTAAAAGGAAAGGAGAGGAGAACATATTGAAGGTAGAGCGAAGATTGATGTGTAGAATGTCGCGTTGTCTTATTGAAGAGCAATATAACTTTCTACAATAGTAAGCTTTTGACGCTTCTTTTTACTTCTTCAAGTTTTTGGTTTAACCCTTCAAGATTGATCTTACCATTTCCTTAAACTGAGTTTTTTATTCCCATGTCTCTTAGCTCTTGGTAGGAGCTACCAGTGGCGGATTTAGCATTTGGTAGGCCCCAAGCGCAATTCAATTTTGAGGCTCCCCTCCAAATATATTCACTACCCCTACACCCTAAAACTGTGCATTTTACGCAGAAGCTTTTTATACTTTAGTAAGCACTATTCCTCTATATAGCGGTGGTCAATAAAAAAAAATATGGGACATACAGAAAAATTAATCAGTATAAAATTACAACTGCTTGTCTGTATTTGAAACGTTGCTGTTGAAGTTCAGATTGTATTAATAATTATAAAAATTGGAACTTATTGGTACACTAATTATTTTAAAGTTTCAATCGGTAAAAGTGTTAACAAAACGAAAAAAAATACTAGTAATCCAGGGATAAGGTAAAGCTAGGAGAGTTTCATCAATATATTCCAATTCAAATTAATATTATTTAGATGACGGAATTGTATAGTAAACTGAAATAGCACTTTAGAGGGAAACCTAAACCAACCATTCGCCTAAAAGTACCATTAAATAAATTTTCCCATAGAAATATTTTGATTAAAAGTTGAAGACCATTGTATGTGTAGTTGATTTGCCAAATTTGAAGAAAATCTTCCGAGCCATGTTTGAGTAAATCGGAAGCAAATGTAAAAAAAAAAAAACATTTAATTAATGGTACTTCCGGTTGAGGAATTTTGATAGAACACGTATTTATTACGCATTTCAGGGACAGAGTCCAGTTACTGGAGAGTGGTTGGACAAGGTGTACTGAACTAGAGGGAGACTACATTGAGAAATAAATGCATTTTTAAAACAAAAAATAATAAAAAACACTTATTTTCACTACTAAGTCGAGAACTTTATCAACTTGCCAAAATTTATGTTTTCATATCAATAGGTTAATATTACAGTTACCCCTAATATTGTGCCTTATTAATAAAACTAACCATAGTAACTGAATTTAGTTAGTCATGTGCATTTTTTGATTGTTTTTTTAACAATCAAAAACATTTGATGATAATTATGGCTATAATAAAACTTATTATATTGTTATTGCTATTTTTTATTGCACTGACCCTTGGTGCAACATTTATGGAAAAATTTCAAATTAGACCAGGTGAGTAATTTTTATGTTTTGGTAAAAATAAATGCGGCACTTGTATTTTTGGGAATATTTTATTTTCTATTGTTGCTGTGAAGTGAAATATGGATATCGTTAACAACATTTTGAAATTGAATTATCACTGGTCGATTGATTGAGAAAAATAATTGAATAGATTAGATTAGATTAGCTTGGGGAGGGCCACGTCTCATTCCACTGCTACGTTCATTAAGAGGTCTAGTGTGGATCCCCTGGGTTTATAAGCACATCCTTCAGCTTCGCCCTCTTAATCAGGCCTAGCAAAGCTGAAAGTGGCTCCATCTTGAAGCTCATAGCTTCGGGATTATTAGTCCACAGTTGAAGAAACCTTGTTCTTGCCAGTGCGGCACACTCACAGAGGATGTGCACCGGGGGGGCGGGGGGTTTCCTCCTCGGTCCTGCACAAACGACATAATGCGTTGTCTGCAAGTAATAAATAGTGCATGTGTCTATTCAGCCTACAGTGCCCCGTCAGTAGAACTACTATTAGCCTTATCCTTCGGCAATGGCTCAGCAGGTCCTTGGTAAATTTAGGCAAATGTCTCTTAATAAAGAGTTTCGCCTGCCTCTGCCCTAGGGTAGTTTCCCACCATCACAGATGCTGGTCTTCTATCCATTCCTTGATAGAAGCGAGAATAAGGCTCCTGGGCACCCCGCAGAAGGGCTCGGGGCCTATAAAGGTATCCTTCGAGCCCTCCCAAATAATTGAATAGCTACCCCCACTTATCTTTTTCATATTTATTCATCTTAGATGATGAAATTAATTAAAAGTTGTATATATATCAATGTGTGTAATGACCCAAATGAATCATATTGCAATATGGGCAAATATGGGATTTCTAGCAAATTACAGACAGAGTCTCACCCCGGATACTCAAGTTTTTTTTTACTTATTCACTATTCAGTATTGTCAAATTTCCATTTGAGGGTTTATGATGAATTTCATTATCGATCTCTGTAGATTTCTGAATAGGACATGCAAGGAAGTTTGATTTCTCTGCGATTTTGGGGTATAGCGGGTATATCGTTAATTTCGCTGCTAACACATTGTAGTTGATGTTTTGGATATTGGTTAGAAGAAATAGTTGAGAGATGGTAGAATAATTAATTACTGTTTATATTGTATGAAAATACGAGCATCAGAAAGACTTAACATTGTGTATAATTTAAAATAGGAGTATAGTAGCATGAAAAAAGCACATGCCTGCTCCTTCGGACACTGATAGCTGCAGCTTACCTTGAAAAGTGGCATCATTATATCATGTAACAGACCGAGCTTGTATACATATCTAAAATTGAACTTAAACTAGTGCCTCCTTCTCTCCAGTACTTATACTTTC
Source organism: Triatoma infestans (assembly GCA_011037195.1). Lineage (NCBI taxonomy): Eukaryota > Metazoa > Arthropoda > Insecta > Hemiptera > Reduviidae > Triatoma > Triatoma infestans. The sequence continues at coordinate 3,006 of JAAEAF010010404.1, forward strand.
AAGAAAATTATAATTTAAATAATAGTACAATAAAAAATATATATATAAAATAAATATAAAAATCCCTGCAAATGTGAATTTCCATAACAGTAGGTTATAAATAAATAGGAGCTCAGTTCTATGTAATAGAATTTCCCATAGAGACTGGCCAATCACAACGGTGACATGGTGCAATCATTATATTCTTCCTTCTGATTGGAGATTCTATAATCCTCCTGATTTCCATTTTCGGTTCTAAAATGTCTATGTCAAATTGACAAAGATGCTTTTGTAGATAGGCGGTCATTCAGGCACACGCCACAAATGTATTTCTGGAGAGATTCGGGAGCACTCTTTTTCCTAGATTTTTCAATGTGTAGTTTAGTAAGCCAGGTTTAAAGAAAATCATTGGAACCATTTTGAGAAAATCCCAAAAAAAAGTGAAAAAAGTGAAAAATATTCCTTAAAGTGGTTGTCCTGTTGAGTAAGTTTACTGTCGGATCGCCTGGTGATACCTAAAAGTTTGAACTTTCTACGATTTTTCGTTTTTGAGCTGTGCTGTTCACATAGATATACACACAGGCCATAGACACCACAACGCAAACACAAACTATTTTCTAAAATCCTATTTTTTTGGTCTCAGACAAATCAAATCTTGTATTTCCGGTGAAAACTCGAAATCGAAACATTGACACGAATACAACAATTTCTCTTACCAGTTATAAGAGAATGTAAGAGGAATTAGTGAGCATGTATACTTTCACTTACTCCTGGTTCGATGAAGTAATGCGATGGTGTTAAAATTGCAAAATTGAGATCTAATCTTTTTACCGAAACGTTTGTATTTGTTTTACCAAAATATATCAAACTTGATATTACGTAGACAATACCACCATACCACACTGGCGAAGATGGCTCTCGTTTGCTCTTTTCTTTGCTCTCTATCCTCAGGTTTCGTCATAGAAGGAGGCTGTTTGGTCCTGTTGAAGAAAGTAGTTATTTGTCTGCCTTCGTAGCCATTTTGTTTTAAAGCTTGCCGAAGATGATCTTCTTCTTCGGGCAACTCCGTTGGCTCAGCCATGCTGATAGCACTTTTGATGAACTTAGTGATCAACCCTCTCTTCTGTGTTCGATGTCGATGCTTCAAGATATGGATTTTCTTCTGGTACACCATATGTCTCAATGTTCCATCTTTCTTTCTCAGGACAAATACATCCAAGAAGGTAAGCTTCCCATTCTCCTCAAACTCCCAAATTGAGATATACGGTTTTTGAGATCTTCCACTAAAACACACACACACACACACACACACACACATAATCATTTTTGAAAACCACTTTTTCGAACCCATGGGACCTATAAATTTATATTTTCAATGATAAGGCAATATCGAAACCTGATACGTCCGCAATATTTCCTCTAAGTATTGCAAAAAGTAAAAAGAAAATAAGAAAAAAAAAGTAACTAAACAATTGGTTGAAACAATTTTGTATTTGAGAATCATTCACTCACTAATCGAATAGTGCAATGGAATGAATCTTGAAAGCTTCAGATTATTCATCGGAGATGGGTAGATAGAAAAGGAGAGATCTACGCCACATTGCGGGTTTAGACTACCCTAGCGAATTGAAGAGCTTGCAAGTCTACCACACAATGCTGGTTTAGTCTATGCTAGCATATTGAAGGACAGCCACTCGACTATATTGTCAGGTTATTTTATTGTGTATCTGGATCTACTTTTTTTTCTTACTGTTAACTTACACTGCAGCAGCAAGTCTACCCCAGATCTATACATTTTACAATGGTGCCAAATATACTAATTTTGTTGCATTTAATATTAATCTACACTATTATGGTTTTTCAAATAATATCGATCTATTTGGAACCTTGATTTTGAGGAATATTTCGTTTATTTCTAAAAAATTCTCACATTTATTTCTAACATATCTCAACCTGCCACATGACCTGCTAAATACATATCTGTTAATATTTATTTAATTCAGTTAATCTAATCTAAATGTTCACGTTAAATTTGCCCTATTAGCTAAAAATGACGCAATCTTTTTTTTTTTCTTGTAATATTTGCGTTGTTATAAGTGAGATGACTCATATTTTTTTATAACATGTCTGGAAATACCTATCACTTTTATTTTAAATATTATCGTCTAATAAAAATGATTTTTTTTGAGAGAAGCCAGTAGCCTTCAGCTTTCTTCTATAATAACACTTCAGTACAATGTATGGTTCTGCCATCCATATTATATTATATACAGTAGAAGCACTGCTGGAATTCCAAATTTGAAAAAATCGGTTAACTGAAAGTAATCATGATTTCCTTTAGAATTGGAATAAGAATTGTACCTATCATAAACCTATAACTTTTATTTGTAAGCTATGTATATGTTACAAATGATATTTGTTGAATTTCAAATGTTTTGATCGCTCACTTATTAAAATGTAATAAGGTCTTTGTTTCCCCCCAAACCACCCACCCACCCTTTAAATTTATGGACTCAGTACAAATGTGTAAAATTTGATGTTTTGAGAAAATTTATCATTTTATATGTAATTGTATTTACAGCAGCAAGAGAAAAGTCGTGTAAATATTTCTCACCAGATTTATTTTATGTTTTTAATTCGTGGAATAATATTGAATATGGCTCACGTCTTCATTCTCTTTGTTTGCTTCGTTTAACTTTGAGACTCGGAAATATGAACGAAAATTTATTAAGAAATAATAATAAGTAAAATTATTGCTGTTCTTTATTTGTGAAAAAAGAAAGAGATTATGCTGCTGAGAAAGGCTCAGCAAAACTAAAAAGTTCTGTTCTCTTACTCAGAGGACATCAAACACAAATATTTCTAATGAAAACACAAATTCTAAAAATATGGCAAGATTCTAATTCATTACTTTTACAACAAACAGTAGGTAAATTAAAAAGTGGATTGATCAATAAATTTTAATAATTAAGGATAGTTCTTATATTTTTTTTTTATTAAAGGAAGCCCTAGGTTCTGTTTTGCCGGACAGCATGTCCTTTATGAAGGTCAAAAATATGGGGATCCCATTCGTTGTAGGTATTACATATGTTCAAAAGGTCGGATGCCAGATGAGTTAATACTTTACATTAATACGTAAGTGCTGCTTTTTTATTGTTAAATATATAATAAATTGTAAATAAATATAATAAATAAATAAATAAATAAACAATTATATAAATAATAAACAAATTATTCAATATTTAAAGAGTTTGGTTGATCCGCAACTCTTTCTTTAATACGTTTCGATGAATTTCAACGCCAAGTATGTTTGTATAATGTATCTGTTAGGTGGAGAGAATTTGGGGGGGTCTGGTTGATGAAATACGAAAACTGGGTTAACATTGGTTAACTATGTATAATAATAATGAGTGGCCCTGTCTGCCTGGACTGTACGCTTGTAAGGAATGATACTGTATGCTAGAATGGAAATGGTGTAATGACACGTAGTGATTGGCTGTATGAACTCAGAAGTATGAACTGTATATCTCTGGTATATCCGTCGCTCTATATATATGTTTTTCCTACTCCAGTCCGAGAGAGTGGTTGGGTTCTCTCCTCTTTACTCTCTGTGGTTGCTGATCTCTCTTTGGTTGCTGTTACATTGGCCTAGAAACATTCCCTAAAAACGTTTAATGTTTTTGTCCATATACAAACTTGATAAATTCTCATGATGGAAGGAAATCCATGAAAATCGATGGAAATTAAAGAAAAAACCATCGTATGACGGGATTTAGTAAATTAGGAGGTTTTTTTTAATCAAAAACATGTTCCTGCATTACAACGTTTCAGTTTATTTACAATTTTCTCAGGAATATGAATTGTAAACAATTACTAACCGAGGTCGGAAAGCACTTAGCTATAAAAAGTGATTTGGAAGAAAGAATTTCCTTTTAAAAGACACTCATTCACTTAACATTATTACATAAAGCTCTTTAATATTTTATATTAATTAATTTTAAAAATCTGATATGGAACATGAACACAAGGACGAAGCAAAAGCATAACCTCCTACTCTCATAAAACACTCTTACATGATTTTTATCGGAAACATATTTTCCAAATTAAAGGGCCAGTTCTACGTCCACATAATATATCTCATGTTTAATAAAACCATCGGCGTTTTTATGGCAAAAATCGCAAAAAACAAAAAACGAACTGAAGAGACAAAACTGTACAGTCACACGGACTGGTCTGCCAATTAACATCAACTTGGAATTATTAACAGCATCTTTCAATGTCGTTAATGTAATATAGATATAATAGGATCCAAAGTGAGGATCTATAGCAGAGAAAAAGAGATAAAAATGACAGGACCATTCTCTCGGACTAGAGTGAGAGAAACTGTATACATACAGCGACGGGAGATAGGTTTGCAGTAGAGTTCACTCGCCAGTCACAACGTGTCATTTACCTTACCTTTTACCACTTTACCATACTCTACCATTTTAATGTAATGTCTAGGCAATCAGTGTCTCTTTTAACATTATATAGTGTTCAGCTATATTTAGTTTGTTCATTCAAACCGAACCATTTTTCTCCTTCAACAACCCCATGATGATGTAATAGAATCCAAAGAGAGGATCCATAGCAGAGAAATAGAAACAAAAGGCATAACGATTCTCTCGAACTAGAGTGGAAGAAACTGCATAAATACATCGATGGGAGATTGATATACAACAGAGTTCACTCGCCAGTCACAACATATCATTTACCTCATCCTTTTCCATTCTACCATACTCAACCATTTTTGTGTGAATTCCAGGCAGTCAGTGTCACTTTTAACATTATACAATGTTCAGCCATATCTAGTTTGTTCATTCAAACCAAACCATTTTTTCTCCTTCATCATACCAATTATATGTGTAGATAACAGAATTATGTGCCGGGTGTAACAGCAACCTCTGGCAATACTTCGGGATATGGTTGTTCACTTCATTTGAAACAAAAAATTTCTAATAAACCATGGTACGATTCGTTTGCCTTCAAAAGTTATTCTTCATTTTGGAAAATATTCAATTTTCCTACTTTTTCTCATAAAATTTTGTTTATATCTCAAAAATTTTTTACATAAATCATATTCAATTACACCTTTGGAAAGAGCATTAAATTTCCTATAAGAAACAGAAGTTTTATTTTAATTTAATTAATTATAAGGTTTTTCAGTGACTTTAAACTCAACCCTACAGCGCTCCGGCAGTTAAAAGCCACTTTTCAATAGTATTTTCTTATAAATTTCTTTAAGGCTAGCGTACGGTCCGGTTACAGAAAAAATATCTACTTTTCACCAGCTTTCCAACGATAATAATATCGTGGGGTTTCTTTTTTGTTTTCTTACAGAAAATGCGAAATAAATGTAAAAAACAACAAAATTCAAATTGAGAACTGTTACAAAAATATCCTAAGATTAGCATTAGCAATATTAATTGCCACTGTTTTTTTCCTCATAAATCAAATAAAAAAAATAAATAAATAAATCTCATAAATCAATGTTTAATTGTTAAAATGATGGAGTTGGGAATGATAAAGGAAAATTCAAAAAATATGATTTAATTAACGAAAAATGCCTTTTCTATCAGTAAGAGAGTTAAAAATTTAAAAACACACAAAAAAATTAAATAACAAATTTTTACACAAAAGAAAAATTTAATTTAATTTAAAGAAAATGTTCAAAATGTTTATCCTCCGCGTAGACAAAGTCTACTTCTTCGTGACACTGACGAAACAGCACTTGCACTTCTCCGCGGTTGTTTTTAATTTCTTCCGCAGCTTCATATATCCGGTGCTCCAGCTCTTCCCGAGCATACACAGCTGCAGCTTCCGACGCGCTGCCATTACAAAAACCATAAATAAAAATCATATCTCGGTATTCTGTCAGTGGACTGTGGCATTTTGAATGTATCACCAGCTAAATCACTACTTAATGTTTCTGTTTATTAGAATTAGACGGATTTCCATCGTGAGATTACATTTCCAAAGTTCATTCCAGTATTATTAATTAATCTTAGGATATTTTTGTAACAGTTCTCAACTTGAATTTTGTTGTTTTTTTACATTTATTTCGCATTTTCTGTAAGAAAACAAGAAAGAAACCCCATGATATTATTATCGTTGGAAAGCTGGTGAAATGTAGATATTTTTTCTGTAACCGGACCGTACGCTAGCCTTAAAGAAATTTATAAGAAAATACTATTGAAAAGTGGCTTTTAACTCTCGAAGCGGTGTAGAGTTGTGTTCAAAGTCACTGAAAAACCTTATAATTAATTAAATTAAAATAAAACTTCTGTTTCTTATAGGAAATTTAACGCTCTTTCCAAAGATGTAACTGAATGTGATTTATGTAAAAAACTTTTTGAGATATAATCAATTTTATGAGAAAAAGTAGGAAAATTGAAAATTTTCCAAAATGAAGAATAACTTTTGAAGGCGAACGAATCGTACCATGGTTTATTAGAAATTTTTTGTTCCAAATGAAGTGAAAAACCATATCCCGAAGTATTGCCAGAGGTTGCTGTTACACCCTGTATAGTAAATTATAAACATTTTAGAAGAAAGCATAGCATAACCTCTGTTTCTCCAAAACCCCTTCTTGAATCAATTTCCCTTCTTAAAGAAATATTATAAATAACAGTGTGATTCTTCATAAATAAATTGATTGAGCCGTTTTTTTTTTCTGAAAAAATTAAGAAGTTGTGAAATTCACTCAGTAATGTGATACCTTTAGTATTGGACGATTTGGGAACAAAAACATCCTGTGAAATTTAAACGGAAAATCATGTATGATTCAAAATTTGCTGTAAAAAAAAAAAAAAGATTAAATTACTAAACTAAGCTTTAATATATGTACTTGTTTATTTATTATATTCAATTTTCCATTACGTCATTGTTGTTTGTTTACTATAGCTGTGGCGCTGTAGAACCTCCCGAAAACTGTGACTTAATACGTCCACCACTGGGAACCCCTTATCCAAAATGTTGTGAACGTAAATTATTCTGCAAGAATTGATTAAAATGGTTGGAAAAAGAATTTGTAAATGGGGTTATGATTTTTATATATGAATACTTTTTTCAATTACTTTCCTTGATTGTCTGATGGAAGAAGAATTTGTAACGGAGTTATGACTTTTTTTATAAATAAACACTTTTTAATTTATTTTCTTTATTGTAATTGATAAATAAAAATCGTAAATTTACATAATTATTATAGCGTTAATGAACTGTTGCTACATAAAGCTGCATTAAATTTGATGGTATAACATACTTTGTAAATCACTTATTTTTTCACAGGAACAATATGAAACTTGAGTACGGCTTCAACATATCATTTTTTACATCCTTTGTATTATTATTATTATTATTATTATTTTTTTTTCTTTTTTTTAATTTAATTGTAATACAGTACCAACGCAAAATGTATTTTGCCTGTACAGCTGTTGTCTGTAAGATAATGAACTGACGTATAGAAAGAACGTGTGGAGTTACCCCAGCCATGATGGCCCCGTTGGAGTGATTGGTTTATGAAATGAAGAAATGAAATGTGAAGTGAAATGAATGTATGGGTGTGAATGTAATTATGCTAGTTCATAGTTCATAATGTCGTTCAGTGAGTTCTGTCGGTCAGTATGAAGTTTGTCTACGGTGGATGTAACAAGTCTTGTGGCCATCTCCGTTTTAGTCTTCTATCTGGAACTAGAGTTGTTTCTAAATTGTTGATGAGAAGATTTGTATAACCATTCAGTTTGACATGATACTTAGTGTACAGTCGATGTGCTGCTTGTTGTACTGTTTCAGTGTTTGTGTCTTTATGTATTGTTTCGTTAGTAACATAGAAAGGGATACTCCGCAGTGTGCGAGATTGGAATGTCAGAATTTTCCTCAAATGTATCTGCTTAGCCGCTCCCCAAAGCTGAAGTCCGTATGTCCAAAGTGGTTTCAGTAGAATCTTGAATATATCCTTTATATTCTAAAAATGTTTCTTGAGCTCACAATGCAGATATTTGTCCCTTAGTTTCCAACGCATTGGCTAAGAATATTTAAAATTTACAAAATAATACTTGTACTAATAAGTTTCAATTTTTATAATTATTAATAGAATCTAAACATCAGCAGCAACTTTTTTAAATATAGCCAAACAGTTGTAATTTTATTATTGGTTAATTTTCAATGTTATTTCTTTTGTTGCACTTTTTCTTTTATTTTACGAACAGCGGCATATTGAGTTATAGTGCCTACTTGAGTAAAAAACGTAGGCGTAAAACTGTAGGATATAGGAGCAATGAAAATATTTAGAGGGGAGCCTCAAAATGGAATTGCGCTTGGGGCAATTTTGCTAGCTCCTATTAAGAGCTAAGAGAGAATGGAATAAAATCTCGCATTAAACAAATGGTAAGAGATCAACATTAAAGAGTTAAGATCAATCTTGAAGGGTTAAACCAAAAACTTGAAGAAGTCAAAACAAAGCGTCAAACATTCAAAAGCTTACTATCAGCTCATTCTCTCAGCCCAAAACACTTTTGACAGGTAAACGTTTTCTAGAGTTATTTTGGTCTTCAGTGAAATCAATCTTCGCTCCATCTTTATTATACTTTATTCTCCTATCCTTTTAAATATATACGAGGAAATATACATATGAATTGAGTAAATTCACATATACATATATATGTAAATTCACATGTACATATACATATAAATTGAGTAAGTTGAGTGATTTTTTTGAATAAATTCTTTACCATCACCAAACATGACTTAACTTTCTATCTTTCAAATATAAAGTCAATTAGAATGAGAAGTTTGTACGGCAATGTCCAGAGAAGTTTTCAAAGAAAAAAGAAATTCTTTATTGCTTCATTTCAGTTTCAACATTCACTTCTCTCCTACCCTAAAGAGCTCCTGAAGAAGGGCACCAATGATACGCGAAACGTAGAGCAACAAAGAAGTCTTTTTCTTTAAAAACTCTTTTGGCCATTGCCGTACAAATATCTCAATGTAATTTTAAGGACTGACAATTTGAATACCATTTAAAGTCAATTAGAATTGCCACAATTACAATAAGAGTATGTAGGTACTTCACACCATATTTTTATTCTTACCAAATTGTTGAGCTCTATGTATTATTAATAAATAAATAAATAAATTGGAAATCTATTAAATAATTGCTATATAATGATGATTTTTAATAATTATTTTATTCGAAAGTTAATGTTGCACTGTTGGTGGGCATATAATGTTTGGATCACAGCACTCTGGGTATGGGGTACCTTGTGGTGGATCGGCAAGATAACAACCGCCGTTCTCCACTTGTATCGACATCTTACCGCATCTAAAAAATAAAAAAATAAAAAATAGAAATCAGTAAATTATAAATAAGAAAATATTCTATAAATTAAAGAATAATTTTGAAAATTTATTTGCTAAGTTTTTAGAAAATAGAAATGGTTTTAAGTTTCTCAAACTATATAAAAAAAAAAAAATTAAGTTGATCTTATTAACAGAAAATATATAATGAATAACAGAAAGCAAAATAGTTAGCCAGAAATAAAAAGAAAGACAGAATAGTTGTACTTGATCCATTTAGGTTAGTTTGTCTGTATGTTAGTGGTGTTTTATGTTAGGGTTATATAGGGTACTGGTAACAAAAAGATCGCCCCAATATTGTTAATCAACACAGTAAAAAAAATATGCGGATAGAGATATTTCGATCGTCAAAACTGTATTTATATTTATTTTCATTCAATTTATTTGTAATAAATTTTCGCCATTCTCAAATTTTGCAAGAAGAAACATTAATTCATAAATGAAAATAATTTTAATGGATATAAATATATACATATATGGAGGTGAATTTATTATATGTTACACAGAACAATATATATGTCATAGAACTGTGAATCTAACGAATTCTCAGCCAATGAAGAGCTATGGATGTTGATTTTAAATAGAATCACGCTATCCCGCTATCGTTTTATTACCCGCCTTATTTATTTTGTGATCAACGATCAGTTTGTGGCTTTCAAAGATTTTTCAAAATTCTTGTAATACAATGACTAATACTGACTTGCAACTGTTTATCATGAAATCCGGAAGATTAGCGAACACCTAAAAACCAGTCGATTGCATGTGGTAGATGTGAGAAGGCTCAATACAAGATGTAATTTATGAGAGTAAGAAATAAAGGTGTATTGTGCTGAACATTGAGCTTTATATCAATGACATAATGAATAGAAAAACAAACTGCATGGAATTTACACTGGTTATAAGATATTGAGAACGAGGACTCGGGAGAATAATTTAAAGAGAGAGACAGGCTGGCTGAGATTAGTAAGTACATGAATGATGTTGACTAACTGGTGTAGATAACTACTTCTTGTAGGGTTAGCTCGCCACTATATATATGGAATTCTTGATTCCAATATTAATCATTAATGATTCCGATCCATTACATTAAGGAATCGGGAACTGGGAGTTTGAAAGTCCGTAATTACTTGCTGCATGTTTCTCCGTATTATTTAAATTATTTTATACTGTACTTGTAGCAGAATTATTCTTTTCGCTTCTAAAGTCAGAGTCTAATCTAGGCCAAAGATGGGTCTATTGATTCAAACTCTAAAGCGCCGTTGGCCCCACGATACCTTGTTGATGAGCGATTCAAGACATTCACGCCATTTACCGCCCTTATCATATTTACTTATTGTTCCATTTAGGACACATTAAATTGCAAAAAAAAAAAAAAAATTATAAAAAAAGAAGAAGATTATTATATAGTTGTCTTAATTAGATTGATTAGATTCGTGGAGGTTGGCTCTCCAGTCTATACCTCCGCAGTCCCTCAGGATCTATTGTGGCATCGCATAAGTTGGAGCACGCACTCCGATTCTATCCTTTATCTGAACTTTGGAGTCCGGCGAGACTCCTAGCTGGTCAGTTAAGAGAACCTCTAACCAGAGCACCCTCTCGAGCCCTGCTTGCTTTACTAGACTTAATAGTCCCGAGATGAGGCTTGCAGGCGTCAGCTTCTCCTCCAAGGAGGCCAAACCTCAGCCATACGAGCCCCCCGCAAAGGAATGTGCATTGCTGCTTCTTATTGACAAAACCTGCACAGGGTAGTATCCATTGCCAGGCCCATGCGGTACATGTGCTTATTAATTCTACACTGGCTAGTGAGAAAGCCAACTGCTATCCTTATGGCCAGTTCCGCAGTTAGCCTGGGCGATTAGCTGCAAATAAACGTTTTCGCCTGCTTTTGGCCTAGGGTTCTATCCCACCATTCTCGTGATCGATCGTGCATGCGCTGTTCTGACGGATGCGCTCCTGAAGCATCTTGCGATACCGCAGAACAGTTTGGGCCCCATGAAACCCTCCCGGGGCTAGGCGATCTGCCGCCTCATTGCCCCTTTGACCCGAATGCCTGGGTACCCAAACCAGAAAAGCTTTATTACGGCCACTAATTTCACTGATCACGCAACCCTGAGCAGACCTCCCATGAGTTAATTGCTCGCAAGGCAACCTGGCTATCCGAATAAATGAAAAATCTGGAGTTATACACTCCCCGTCTTCTTGTTACGGCGGCGCAGGTAACAATTGTGACTAGTTCCACCTGAAAGACCGTGGCTAGCCTACCCAGGCTTATCGAGATGCCAAATCTCGGATAGGCCCCGAACATACCGGCTACCGCTCCTTCCTCCATTTTAGATCCATCCGTGTACCACATAGAATCACCTAAAATTGGCGTACCGTTCTTCCATGGCCCTCCATCTAATATCAACAGTTTAAAAGTAAATTGTCTTGATACAATTATTATTTTTCACTCTCCATTCTGAGGGTGGAGATTAAGAAGTGATACTTTTGCAATGTAACAATATTTACTCGTACTTACGTCACAATTACCAGCTGAAGTTCATTAGGATTCTCAGTTTTAACGCACCTATACTCTCTGCACAATTTACTATCATTGTATGTTTCACCAACAGGTATTGTATACTCTCTGTACTTGCAAACTTCCGGTTCACCTTAAATCAGTAAAATTTCAACAAGTTTTTAGAGAATTTCATTATGTAAAACATCCATAGAACATTAGGATGAGATAGCATTTCCAATCATTTTATTATCCTTTGTTATCATTTTATTGTAACCCGCTTGTTACTAGTTCTTTTATTTGCTCTATCTATAATCAAATTGTGCACTCTAGGACACGTTATTGTTCATATCAATTTTTCCTTAACTTGAAAAAAAAATTCGTGAGAAACAGGTCTGACTGGGGTAAGGTATGAATGGAAACGTATTGTAATGCGGTATATTGAAGCGTGTGAATCATAAAAAAGTATTTCCGGTGTTATTTCGAAAATCTGACACGATGCTAAAACATCCTGTTACCAGCTATAAGAGAGAGAGAGAGAGAGAGAGAGAGAGTGACAGAGAATACCTCCAATGAAATATGAACACAACTTATTCTTACAGCAATTTCGATCTTTTTTACTTTCTCTTACTCCTAGTAAGAGGAAGTATTGTATCGTGCCAAATTTTCGCCTCTCGAGTTTTGCAACCGGAAATATCCGTTTTGAGGTCCCCTGAGTCCAAAAAAGTGGATTTTAGCAAATGGTCTGGTGTGTGTGTATGTTTGTGTGTGCAAGTGTGCATGGGAGCGGCATAACTTAAAAATGACAAATCGTAGAAAGTTCAAACTTTATATTCCGTTTAGGTATCACCATGGCATCCAATGGTAGGTCAGCGGTCAAAATTCCTTCGACTGAAAGTCCGTCGACCATTTTACTTATTGCTTTTTTTTTTACTTTCTTGCGATATTCTCAAAAATGGTTCCGACGACATTTCTCTGGAACAATTCAATTAAGGGCACTTTTGAAGGAGGGGTGGCGTTAGGTTTTCCTCTAAAGTGCAGTTTCAGTATGTTACACAATTCTATCATCTAAATAATATGAATTAAAATTAAATGCATTGTTGAAATTCCAAGTTTAAAAAAAATCGGATGACCGGATCGGTGTGTTGTTACTGAAATGAAATTTTAGGTTTTCCGCTATTTTCTCTAAAACGGCTCTAACGATTTTCTTTAAACTTGATATATCAACTACACATAGAATGACCTACAATTTTTATTTGAAACATTTCTCCGGAAAAAATTCATTTAAGGGCACTTCTGAAGGAGAGGAGCGGTTAGGTTCCGTCTAAAGAGCTATTTCACTTGATTACAGAATTCTATCATCTAAATAATATTAATAAGAATTAAATATGTTGCTGAAATTCCGAGTTTGAAGAAAATCAGAATACCGGAAGTGCTTTTATTACTGAATATTTGTTTTAATTTTTTGTGATTTGTTCCATAAAAACATCGACTAATTTCATTAAATTTGGTGTACAAACTATAAAATTTGTTGTCAATTGCAATTTTGAAAACTGGAGTAAGAGAAAGTTGTGTGAGTGTTTCACACCGGATTTTTTTTTTTTTTTTATGACGTGGCAACAGCTACGGCCATTGGCACTCGGAGCATTCTCAGTGCACTGCCGGCCTCTGGGCAACATTCTCTCGCTTACAGGCTACACTATCCATCACGAACAGTGTGAACTGAAAAGGATCCTAAGAAAAAAAAATACCTAAGTTAGCCCTGGACTCGAACTAGGGTCTTCCGAGACGTTACACCAGCGCGCTAATCCTTCCCCTATTTACAGCATATCTGTAGCTATACCTAAATCTATTTCTATTTAGGAGAATTTTGAAAAATTTGAGTTTATAGCAAACTATGTCATTGGTATAAAATTGTATTTGACAGGAGAAATTGGTGGAAATCATGTGATTATTTCACACCAGAGTTTTATTTATAAACAAAAATAATTAACTGAACATTTCTATTTCTATCAATTTTTTTATTTGAAACCATTTTCAAGGAAGAAGATTTTTTTATTGTGTGGGGGGAGAAAATTCTGGGAAAATTAGAATTTTATAGTTTTCTCTAAATGATCCTTCTGTACGTTGAATACGAAGAACTATGTAATAGTATTGTCACAATAAATATCGTGATCTTTAAATCAAAACTTAAGGAAAAAATTTATAATTACAATTGCGATAGAATTTATTACTTTCTCTTACTCCCTAGTAAGAGGAAGTATTGTAATCGTGTCAAATTTTCGATATCGAGTTTTCACTGGAAATACCCGTTCTGAGGTCCCCCGAGTCCAAAAAAGTGGTTTTTAGCTAATGGTCTGTGTGTGTGTGTGTGTGTGTGTGTATGTATGTGAACAGCATAGCTCAAAAACGAAAAATCGTAAAAAGTTCAAACTTAATATTCCGTTTAGGTATCACCATGCGATCCGACAGTGGATTATCTGTCGAAATTCCACTACCGGAAGTACCACTTTACTAGTTAATTTTTTTAACGTTTTCGCGATTTTCTCAAAAATTGCTTTAACGATTTTCTTCAAACATGTCATATCAACTACACATGCAAACAGCTACAACTTTTATTCGAAATGTTTCTCTGGGAATATTCATTTAAGGGCACTATTGGAGGAGGGGTGGGGTTAGGTTTTCATCTAAAGTGCTATTTCAGTTTATTAGACAAATCTATCATCTAAATAATGTTAATTAAAATTAAATATGTTGTTAAAATTCCGAGTTTGAAAAAAAATCCGGATAACCGGAAGTGAAATTAATATCACTTTACAACTTTACTAAATGATTTTTCCACTTTTTCGCGATTTTCTCAAAAATGCCTATGACGATTTTCTTGAAACAACATATATAAACTAAACATACAAAGATTTATAATTTTTATTTAAAACATATCTCTGGGAAAAATCATTTAAGGGCATTTTAGTGGTGGGGTGGAGTTACAGATTCCTCTAAAGTGGTATCATAGTTGATTATACAATTCTATCATCCAAACAAAATTAATTAGAAATAAATAGATGGCCTAAATTCCAAGTTTTAAGAAAATTCGTAAGCCGGAAATACGCTTTTACTGAACAGTTTTTTTTTTTCAGTTTTCGACGAATTTCCTTATATTTTGGTACACAAACTATGACTTTTGTCAATTATAATTTTGAGAACTGGTGTAATAGAAAATTATGTGAGTGTTTCACACCAGATTTTTTTTTTTACTAAATGACCAAGATTAGGCCATATATGGCCAAAATGGTATCCAAAACTATTAAAATTATAAATACTTTGGAATTTGTGGTAAAACATTTTAGATCAAATTTGAAGTGAAATTTCCGCTAGTGTAAACCTGAACGAATTATGATATTGTATAGCTTAAATGTATAATTTTATGTGAATAAACTTACCAGGTGAAATGTGGAATATCTGCCGTGCAATAGCACCATAAGTTGTCTGGATAATGCCGGATAATATTAATAGAGACATACACAGAAGAGTATTGTTTATCATCTTCCTCAACAAAATGTTACAATTCTTAATAGAAATACAATAAATCCAAAACTAAATTTATAATGTGTGTATGTATATTAGTATATATAGTTAGTTGTGTGTGTATGTATATAAGTATATATAGTATGAATTGCGCAAATTAACAAAAGATAAAAATACAAATAATCACTGATGCCCTCATTTTATATTCATTTGTTTTTTTATTTCATTGATTAAAAACGTTAAATCATCGAACTCAATTGTTTTTATAGTCAATTATTATTTTTTTCACATCATAATCTTTTACATTACGTCACAGTCAATATTATCATTTAGGAAAAATATTTTATAAAAAAAAATGTTTTTAATAATTCATTTAATGTATTTATTTATTTTTATTTTGTATTTTTCCACAAAAAGTATTATAGAGATCAAAACAATTATTTGGAATTGTGATATAATTAACTAGTAAGGCCATAAATACTGTTATAGTTAAAAATGTGGTGTAAATCTCTGACACTGCTTTCTCTTAATTATAAAATGCAGCTTCCACCCCACTAGCATAGAATAAGAATCAAGGACTCTCTTCCAATCTGTCCTTTTGTTTCGGGACCAACATCTGCTGGCCAGGATGGACAACAACTCTTGTCCCCTGTATAGGCATGTTTCGTCCTATTTCCGGTAATGACGAATATTGTAAAAGAATATCGATACAAAAAAATAATACCGTACAAAAACTTGAATCTATTTAATTCTTAGACTGTAAGTCAAATGAACCAACCCAATGTAACATTTGAAATTTTTCCGCCAAAAATTCCACGGAAATATGGATCTAAAATGTTTTTTCATTGTTATGGAAAGATATTACAAATAAAACTGGTATGTTTATATCTGAACAGCTTGAATCATATCCTAAGTTAACAGGACGACTGTTACAGCCGTTTACAGAAAATTCCGAAAAACTCCAAAAGACCTATTTTCTTAAAGTCACTTCCGGATAACTGATTTTCTTAAAATTTTGAATTCTACCAACTTTAGTGGAAATCTTCACGTTACTATTCCTCACAGAACCTCAAAAGAAATAAAGAAAGAATATTTCAAAGAAAGTGATAGGTATAATGATGGTGAGAGGGAGGGATAATTATGGAGTATGCAATTTTGTAAAAATAAACTAGATGACATGCTGAACACTGTATAATAAATAGAACACACAAACTGCACGGACATTACAATTAAATAGAAGATGGTAGCGTGAGAAATATAGAGAGCCAGACTGGCTGAGTAATAAGAAGTAAGTAGATAGGTTGCTGACTGGATGTACTGTTGTAAAATTGTCGTAAGAACTGTGCATAGTGTTCTGCTGTCGCTCTATTTATGTGAATCGAACTCTCCCTTGGAGAAGGGTAGACCTCTTTTGATATAATGTTTTGTCTGAAAATGGTATTCAAATCGTCAGGCCTTAAAATTAGAATGAGATGTTTGTACGGCAATGGCCTGAGGAGTTTTTGAAGAAAAAAAAAAATGCTTTCTTGCTTTACGTTTCGGGTACCATTGGTGCCCCTTCTCCAGGAGCTCTTTAAAAATTTATTTGAGAAAATACATTATTGTACAATTATAGTAATTATAAAAAGTGCATAGATTTATAACAAAAAGAAGAAAGAAAAATTTCAATTAAAGAAATATTAACAGAAGAAATAATAAATCAGAAGTGACAGTAAATAAAATAAAATGATATTAACAATAAGAGAAAATAAGGCAGATGAAGATCCCTTTAGGGTAGGAGAGAGGAGTGAACGTTGAGAACGTTGAGACTGAAATGAAGAGAGAGTAATTTTTTAAAATTTAAAATTTTTAATTTCTTTTTTTAATTTAAATTTTACAATATTTTTCTAACCCTAAGTAAAGGTACTCGGCAGTAATTTGTTCTTCCAAATTTGAAATTGCCGCGCCTCACTACAAACATTTTTCTTATCCCTCCCACCCTTTAACAATTTTTTAAATTAAAAAAAAATCTGGTGTGAAACACGCACACAACTTTCTCTCACTCCAGTTCTCAAAATGATAATTGACAAAT
>JAAEAF010010405.1:0-15595 GCA_011037195.1 Triatoma infestans
CTCGACATCTCAAACGCATTCCACTCCATTAGACTTGACAAATCATCACAAGACAAAACAACATTCATAACACAATTCGGCACATACAAATTCTTATCTGTTCCGTTCGGTTTAAAGAACGCAAGTGGATCATATCCGCGTTTAATGGATAAACTCCTATCGGGTTACACGGGTGACATATGCCACACATTCATTGACGACATATTAATTTTTCACGGCAAAACATTTCATGAACATTTAACATCTACACAAAAAATTCTTACACAATTACAGAAGGGCAATCTTTGTATAGACCTAAATAAATGTACCTTCTTCAAAGAAGAATGCAAATATTTAGGCTATACATTGAGCAAAAAAGGCATTCCTCCAGATCACGAGAAGTTAAAAGCTGTAGAAACCTATCCAATTCCGAAAAAATTAAAAGACGTCAGAGCATTTTTAGGATTTATAGGTTTTTACAGAAAATTCATTCATAATTTCTCGGAAATAGCCAAGCCCCTTACAGACTTAACAAAGAAAAATACCAAGTTTGTATGGTCTTCTCAATGTTCATCGGCATTTCAAATTCTAAAACAAAAATTGATTCTCCACCGATTCTGGCATACCCCAATTATAATTACGAATTCATATTGACTACGGACGCGAGCAACGTTGGCATATCTGCAATTCTAAGCCAACAAATAAACGGCGAAGAACGTCCAATAGCCTTTTCATCCCGCGTACTGTCTGAAACTGAAACAAGACTCTGCACTACGGAAAGAGAACTGTTAGCCATTCTCTTTGGCTGTAAACAGTACAGATACATCATTTTCGGCTACAAATTCAAAATAATAACTGACCACTCAGCTCTGCTAGTGGCTTCAAAATTTAAAAGACCCGCATTCGAAATTGTACAGATGGTCACTGAAATTAAGTGTGTTCGACTTCTACATCGAACACAGATCGGGTAAAAACATCGCTCATGCAGATGCGTTAAGTAGATATATAGGCTGCATCAACACCGATATATCCCCAGAATATTACCCAACCATCGACTTATTAGAAATAGCTCAACAGCAAGCTGAAGATGAGCAATGCCAACGTCTAGCCCAATCAAAAAATTACACGACAGATGATTCAGGCCTTCTAATCAATGTGCTGGACAACAACATCCTTGTTCCAAGCAAAATGCGTGATACAGTTTTACAGCTGTATCATGACAACCCATTGTCTGGTCATTATGGCAGACAAAAAACATATGACCGCATAAAAACACAATTCTCCTGGCCTGACATGACCAAAGACGTGGAGAACTATGTCAAGACGTGTCATAGTTGCGCCACTAGAAAAACCGACAACGCCTATAAACCACCAATAGGCACATTTAGCGAGCCAACTAATGTTTGGCAAGCTATTTCAATTGATGTTGTTGGACCGCTAGAGCCATCAACAAATATTATAACAGGCGAAGAATACAAATACATATTAACAATAATTTGTCAATATTCCCGCTATTTGGAAATGTTTCCAATTACGAACCAAAAAGCGGAGACTATTGCTCAAATTATTGTTAGCCATATCTTCACCAGATACGGCACGCCAAAGTACCTACTCACAGATTTGGGTACCAATTTCACGTCCACCATCCTACTCCAAATCTGTGCACTGTTAAAAATTAAAAAAGTGTGCACGACGCCATACCACCCTGCGTCAAATGGACGACTAGAGAGAATTCATAGAGACATCGCCAATAACATATCTCACTATGTCCAAAGTGACAAAAATTGGCATAATTACCTGCCATTAATTAAAGCTGCACACAACTCAACGAAAAATGTATCCACAAACTTTACCCCCCATGAACTAGTTTTTGGTACCAAATTTCAATTTCCCTGGATACTAAACTATCCACAAAAAGACATTCAAAATTTTAACATTCATACAAAATGTCTATATGAAAAAATTCAAAAGGTTCGTCAACAGGCAAAAAATAATAATGAAAAAGCCAAACAAATAAGGGAAAAATATTATAATAAAAGTGTTTCAAAACAAAATATTTATGTAGGAGATAACGTTTTGTTAGAACACCGTCCGCCTACAATCGGCTGTCTCCGTGGTCACTTGCCCCTACTTAGCTAATTAAGCTACAATTAATTATTCTAGGTAGTACGCACTCTCGACTTCATGCGAATTGAAGGTTTCGTATTTCTCGTATGTTTTTTCTCTAACTTCAAAGTGTATTTTAAGAGTACTTATTCTCGATTTAACTCGAAGTGAAGGTTTTATATTTTTTCGTACTTTTCTCTAAAAACAAGTTTAATTCTCGTTCGGCCCTTTGCATAAGGGATTACGTGTGCAGTGCCATTCTCTGCAGCTGCACCCTCATTAATTGGTACCCGCTGAGTTATCACGTCAGCAGAGAGATACAACATCGCCTTGGCCGTCGCAGCTATTCTCTTCTGTTCTTACAGGAATTCCAAGTACGGGAAGGGGCCGAATTAATTCGCACCGCCGTACAGGAACGCCATCTCTCTCCGCTGAGCCACTGAAGACTGCCAAGAAAGGTAAGCCTTTGATGTTATATCTCTGGTCTTTATACATTAAACCACCCTTAGGAAATTTATAACAAAATCTAATTTATACAGTCCACTCCCCCGCACCATCGTGAACATAAAATTTTGGTCGTTCCGGGCCAGATATGCGGTAATAAGAGTAAATTTCATAAATTTTCATCTCTATTTTCTATTTTTGAGTTTTTTTTTGTTCTGTTCACTTTCAAATAAATTCGTTATCTTTTGTTAAAATAAAGTGAAGTTATTTGCTTGTATTCAAAGTTCTAGCTAAAAATAGCCCTAGATTATTCTTTTAGTAGCCCGGGTCTAAGTCCGCCTTTCAAATATCATAGAATTTCGTAGTCAGTTCAAAACAAGCTCCGGTATTCTTCGGGGGTCTTCGAGCGTATTCGATCACTTTCATTCATCAGTACTTTCATTAACATTAATACCTCTAATCCCTTTATCTACTAACTAACTTTACTATTTGTTTATTTTGACTAGCCGTGTTTACCTGCTACTTCCGTATTTTTAATTCTTCTGTTTATTTACCTTTTTTTTCTTCTGTTATTAACTAAGCTCTTTAAATTGTTTATTCTTTCGTTGTTTTTTGTAATAGTTAATCACTTCCTATCCCGTTTATTAAATTATCTTTTTTTTCCTTTTATTTATTGTTGCCGTAATATATCGGCACTCTTGCGTCTTTATACTCGTTAAAGTTACGCATTCTCAATCTGTTAATCTCTTCACCCCTATCTCAACTATTTCTTAATTCTGCTTCTTTGTAATTCTCTGGGCCATTTTCGTTTTCACACTCGCATTTCGCGACTTCATTCTCGCAACGCCTGTCTATTTTCCTCTTCGGCATGGCTAAAGAACCCACTGTTAAAGGAGAATCTACCTCGAGCTATACTCAGGTACTGCAATCCGCTCAGCGGCTCTTGGCCGAGCGTGATGCTATTTTCGCACAGGTTACCGGTATATATGACAGAGTGAAGACATTCCAGCTCGCACAGCTAGCCAGGTTGCAAGTTTATGTGGCCAAATTGGGCCCCCTCTCCCTCAACTTTGAGGACGTTCAGGGGAAGTTGCGGGACCTCAATATCGTTCTGGAGAAAAGGGACCAGGTGGAGATAAATCAGGTAATGAACGCCTTTCTTGACCTGGTGGTCGATATAGAGGCGCACTTTCTCACTCTTAAGAAGCAGGAGCCCTCGCCTCCTTCTGCCCCCGCTCCAACACCTCAAGGCGCTTCCAGTACGCCGTTCCATCCTCTAGAAAGGATCCGGATCCCTCCATTTAGCGGGGACATTCAACAATGGCCGGAATTCCTCAGCCTGTTCACGTCTCTGGTACATCAGTGTATGACCATCTCCGATGTTCAGAAATTCCAATATCTCAAATCGGCTCTGTCTGGCGAGGCAGCCTCGGTAATTTCTGGCATCGCTATAACCGAGGATAATTACCCGGTGGCCTTTCAGGCTCTCAAGGCTCGCTACTCCAATCCTAGAAGGATAGCGTCCATGTACTTCTCACGCCTTTCGGGTTTCAAGAAGATGTCCTCCCCCTCTTTGGCCAGCTATAAGGAATTTCTCAATATTCACCGAAATTCGGTGAATGCCCTTCAGGCCATGGCTCTACCCGGGTACGGGGTTGGCAACACGAGGAAATTCCTTCTCTACCCTCGTGTTGCCAACCCCGACAATGATTGGGTTGAACAGCACTTCCGGGAAACCCATACCCGCAACCCTGATGGGCGTTATGTGGTCGCTTTACCATTCAAGCGCGGTTATCCGCCGCTGGCCGCTAACGCCTTTCCCCCTAGAGCCTCACTCATTAATTTGGAGCGTAAGCTGCACCGCCATCCTGCGCACCACAAGGAATATGAGGACTTCATGAAGGAGTACCTCCATCTTCAACACATGTCTTTCGCGATATCCTCGTCGAAATACCTTATTCCGCATCATGTGGTCACGAAAGGTCAAAACGAAGCCCGCAAGATTAGGGTCGTTTTCAATGCCTCTGCCAAGGATCTTCACTCCACGTCACTGAGCGATTGTATGTTGGCCGGCCCTAAGCTTCAGCGTGATATTTCAACCATCTTACTTTCTTTCCGCTTAAACGCTGTAGCGTTATCGGCGGACATTGAGAAAATGTACCGCCAGGTGCTGGTGCGTCAGGAGGATCGGTGTCATCAGCACATCGTGTGGCGTCCCTCCCCCGATTCGGTCATTAAGGAAATGGAACTCAACACAGTCACCTACGGCTTAACGCCTTCCGCCTTTCTAGCGCAACGCGTTTTGCTGCAATTAGTCGACGATGAAGGTGCAGCCTTTCCTCTTGCCTCTCGGGCTCTGAGGGAATGCACCTACGTGGATGACGTTATCGCTGGTGCCCCAGACATCGCCACAGCCCAAATGCTTCGCCAGCAACTAGAAGAACTACTCTTGAAAGGCGGTTTTATTTTAAAGAAGTGGGCCTCTAGTTCACCCGCTCTCCTAGCAAAATGGCAGGAGAATCCTGAATGTTGTGCCCTTCCCTTCGACGCGAACGAACACGCGGTTCCGATTCTGGGCATCCTGTGGGATCCCAGTACCGATGTGTTTCGGTTCTCTCTGTCTCCTTTTGAGGGAGACATCACAAAGCGCACCCTCTTGTGCTACATAGCGCGCGTGTTTGACCCCTTGGGGTATCTAGCCCCAATTACTACGACCTTAAAGATCCTGCTCCAGCAACTGTGGCTCGCGCAGTTACCCTGGGACGAGCTCCTCCCTGTGCCCCTCCATGCCTCTGCTGCAACGCTGGTTCAGCAGTTACCACTCATCACTAACTTCAGCATTCCCCGTCACATCCCCCACTCTTCTTCCGCTCGCCGGGACATAGTGGGTTTCTGTGACGCCTCCGCCCAAGCCTACGCGGCTTCACTATACATCCTCTTCCGGGACAGTAATCATGTGTACCCTACCCTATGGGTTTCTAAATCTCGGGTGGCGCCGCTGAAGGTTCTCACCATCCCTCGGCTGGAGTTATGCGCGGCTGTGTTGTTAAGTCGGTTGTTTACTTCTTTACGCAGCTCAGAGTTCATGCGTTCCTCTTCTCGACCACACCTCTTTTCAGACTCGCTGGATGTCCTACATTGGATAAACACCCCACCTCATCTACTCAATCCCTTCGTGGCGAACCGAGTCGCCCTCATACATGAGCTAGTTCCCCAGGCTCAATGGGCACATGTCCCAACAGCCCAGAACCCCTCTGACTTGTCCACCCGTGCGATAAGCCCTCACAACTTTATGAAAGCCGACAATCAGCGGCTATGGCGGCATGGTCCTGAGTTCCTGACTTCCCCGCTACACGAGTGGCCTCCTCCCTTTGTGGGCTCCTCATCAAATTGCGAGCCAGCCGAGGTCTCTTCCTCACAATGTATGGTGACTGCTTCATCCCCTTCGAACGATCTTCTCTGCCACATCCAACGCTTCGCTTCGTGGGTCAAGCTCAGGCGCATCTTCGCCTGGCTAAACCGTTTCCAAGTCACCTCTCGCAGAACCCCGTCGGAACGTGGTTCCACTCTCGTCCCGTTGTCTCCTTCGGAGCTCGAACATGCCGAACTTGCGATCATTCGCCTCACGCAGGCTCATTATTTTGTCGAGCTAATTCGTAACCTTCGTGCGGGCGTGGTTGTTCGCTCCTCACTCGCCAGCTTGTCTCCATTTTTAGATCGAGACGGGCTTGTCAGGGTGGGCGGCCGACTCACCAACTCCTCGCTCCAGTTCCATTCCAAACACCCCTTACTATTGCCTAAACAGGCGCATGTGTCGTCCTTGCTCTGCTCGCATTATCATCTGGCTCTTCTGCACTCCGGCCCCAATACCGTGCTGCCTTCCATCCGCTCACGGTATTGGATACTCTCGCTGCGCTCTCTGCTACGCCAGACAATTCATCGCTGCCTCACGTGTAGCCGTTTCAGGGCTCGGAGTTACCAACCAGGCTTGCCCATTTGCATCTACTCAGACTGCGGCCGCAACTTTGTAGGCGCCGCCAAACAACTGAAAACCGTGCAGGAATTCCTCGCCGCGGCTTCCTGTGCGATAGATGAGCACCTCTCGACGCGTTCGATCACCTGGCGTTTCACCCCCCCCTACGCACCCCATTTCGGAGGCCTTTGGGAGGCTGGGGTGAAATCCGTGAAAAGGTTGCTGGTACGTGTAATAGGTGATCGCCCTTGCACGGCAGAGGAATATTTTACTCTGTTCGCCCGCATCGAGGCTGTTTTAAATAGCCGTCCGCTCGTCCCGGTAGCCACTGACCCCAACGAGTCTGCGGGTTATCTAACCCCTGGACACTTCCTGATCGGAGCACCTCTCTTAGCTCTCCCTGAGACTCCTCTCCCAGATACCTCGTCCCTTCGCAATCGGTGGCAGGTGCTCCAGCGCGTTCTGCAGACCTTCTGGAGGCGCTGGTCCCGCGAATACCTCAACACGTCCATCCAGCGTGCGAAATGGAACCGCCCCAGTGCTCTCGCCGCGGTAGACGATATAGTAATGATCAAATCCAGCAACTGCGCTCCACTGTCCTGGCCGGTAGGCCGAATACTTTCTCTGCATCCTGGCCCCGATCAGGTGCCCCGAGTGGCTTCCGTGCGCACCTCCGACGGGGTGGTCACTCGCCCCGTACGCAACCTCATTCCTCTCCCCGTTGAGGAGTGAGCCTCTCTCTCTCCTCAACTTCCTTCTCCCTATCCTCCTTCCTCTCCTTTCCCCCATCCGCCATTTGTCTCTGCTCTTCCTCTTGTTTTGTAAAATCTCGCGATTTTAGGTGGGCGGTATGTTCGACACCGTCCGCCTACAATCGGCTGTCTCCGTGGTCACTTGCCCCTACTTAGCTAATTAAGCTACAATTAATTTCTAAGTAGTACGCACTCTCGACTTCATGCGAATTGAAGGTTTCGTATTTCTCGTATGTTTTTTCTCTAACTTCAAAGTGTATTTTAAGAGTACTTATTCTCGATTTAACTCGAAGTGAAGGTTTTATATTTTTCGTACTTTTCTCTAAAGACAAGTTTAATTCTCGTTCGGCCCTTTGCATAAGGGATTACGTGTGCAGTGCCATTCTCTGCAGCTGCACCCTCATTAATTGGTACCCGCTGAGTTATCACGTCACCAGAGAGATACATCATCGCCTTGGCCGTCGCAGCTATTCTCTTCTGTTCTTACAGGAATTCCAAGTACGGGAAGGGGCCGAATTAATTCGCACCGCCGTACAGGAACGCCATCTCTCCGCTGAGCCACTGAAGACTGCCAAGAAAGGTAAGCCTTTGATGTTATATCTCTGGTCTTTATACATTAAACCACCCCTTAGGAAATTTATAACAAAATCTAATTTATACAGTCCACTCCCCCCACCATCGTAACAACGTTTATTTAAAAAATTTTACGCCCACGGGAAAATTCACAAAAAAATATCATGGCCCGTACCAAATTTACAAAATATTTTCCAACCAGACTGCACTAATTACCTTAAATGATAATGAAAGAAAATTAGTGCATCTAAGCAAAATTAAAAAAGCACATCTACGACAAAAACCTACAAACACACATAAAATGAATCTACGGCCAAGAAAGGCAAAAATTTAATAACATTTTCGGAAAATTTAGACAAATTTTCCTGGTGTTGGGAGGAGACAATACTCTAGTCCAAGGACTGTAACACTGCACACACAAGAACTGAACAGACAGACTGTGTCTAAACGATATGTACAATTGAAGTGTAGACTGTTGAACCGAATATCTTTTTGACCTCTGTTTCTCCGTATATATATACACTCGCCGAACCCTCTCCTCTCTCTGTGCGCGAGGGGCTATTTATGAGTGATGGGGGTTCACTCGCTAGAGTGTATGAGTGGTGTGGGGGTCACTACCCCTACAATATGTTGATTAAAGGTTATTGTTCTTGGTGTTTGAGTCATAGAAGTAAAATTACCGCAAAATCCTCCGTTGTAATACTGGTGACTTGAACAAAACTGCTGGACATCAGTGAAGGTGGTTTGGAAGCTAGTTCGGATGCTGAATGGATTCACCCCACTTCGGCTTTCATCTTTTTGAATGCTACCTTATCCAGTCAAAATTTTGGTCCGGTTTTTGTAAAGCCAATGAAATGACCCGGCCAGATTCTAAGATTTTAGGGAAAGAATCCGAATCATTCCTGGAGATTTATACGTCTGACAAACTTAACGAACTTTTCTACGTCTTTTATAGTGGGAAGCGGAATAACCACTTCTTCATGAATCTGGACATCTCTGCCAAATATCTCAGGTTAACAACACGAACATTGACGTATAACTCGCAAGCAAATTCTAGCTCTTTACCACACAAAAACTCACTACTAATTACACATTATGGACTTTACAGACGACCAGATTCTTGTAATCAAACCTCTACACTTCTAGCCAACTACCTGACAAGAAATCATCAAATAACATGAAAGGTTCCCCAGTCAAGTCACTAGTGTAATCAAGTAACAGTTTTTAAATTTTCCAATGAAAATAGTAAATCCAAGATTTTTACTTTCAGAACCACTAAATGAGATAAATTCTTTTGACATAAATATGACTGGTTCGAAATTGGTCAGCGGAGGAAAAGACGCGACTCTAAGAGTTTATGACTTTCATACTGGTAAGGTGAGTAGTTAAAGGTATTTAAGGTTAACTGGAGAGCTTCGGCATCCCTTTCTGGAATGAACTATTGTGATGTAGTGCAATAGGGAATCGGGGCGAGTGTTGTGCAAGGGTGCCAGCTAGCGTGGTGGCGCAATAGGGTGGCAATACTCGATATCGCGGACCGCTGAGTCGGCGAGAATTGGAGCTGCGAAGCCAGTGGCCGGCCGCATTGAGTCGCCCTGGTGTTGGCCGAATAGTAGTGCGATGTGGCTAACCTGTGTTGGTAAGTAGCCAGTTCTACCCCAGAGCGAGAGAGAGAGAGGGATAGAGAGAGGGGAGGGTTTTAGAGTGGGGAGCGAGTTCAGTAGAGAGGGTTTCACATATTTTATTCGGGTTTATGGCATATGTAAGCTGTACATTGGATTTAATTTAGACTAATAGTATGGGGCTAACTGGGGATTCAATATATGTAAGTTGTTTAATAGCTGTTATTTAGGTCAGGCTAGTTGGGGTATTGGATATTCGTCAGTTAGATAGTAGAGGCCATTGTGAACCAGGAACTCGGTGGGCTGATTGTACTTTGGCTGGAAATACATTGGATTGCCTTTGGGTAGAAATACTGAATGTATTGTGCAAGCTCAAGTTTTCTTTCATTCTCATTATATATATCTTGATTGATTGATATGTAGATATCGCGCTGTATTAATGCTAAATAAAATGAGCGTTGAATCAGGGTGGTATTCTTGTGGGGTTGGACGACCCTTACAGGGACAAAAACTGTCTAAGTGAACATTGATGCTATCAGTGAGAAAGAAATTTTGATTCTATTAAATCAAATGGTTGAGTAGTGGGCAGTCATGATCCGTCATGATCTTAGTCGAAGGCCTTTTATTAAACAAAAGCACTGGTTCTCTCTAAGAACTTCAAGTCCAGTGCTCCACATCATATTGAAATTATTAGGTTTACGTTGCGAATAATACAATAACGCAAAAAAACCTTGGCCCAACGGCCCATGAAGAACCAACGCCATATTACCTCCGTTCTTTAGTTCTGGCCTTAGTAGATCCGCTACTATTTTATCTCGAGGCGCAATTGCTACCTCAAATATCTATGATGCCTCCATCTGAACGAGATATTATTCTCAACCTAAAGACCTCTTCGAAGTGTAATTCTTTTAATAATCTCACAATGTAGGAAGGTTCTACAGTGCAAAGCTTCTCCTCCACGGTACATACCTAGATTCTAAGCGTCTCTAGATGATAATGTCTCAGACCGTCAGGAAACGTATTGAAGCCTCCTCCATCTTCCCCAAGACAACTGCAAGCGCTATCATATTCTACATCCTGATTCTTCAGATATTTTCTGAATCTGCAGTGCCCCGTAAAATAACCTGTTAGGAGATGTCTAATTTTGCTCAGAGTGATGCACTGATCTAAGAACTTTTCCGAGTTTAAGAATGATCTAAGAATGATCCTAGCCTATCTCAGTCTTGGAAGCAATACTCTCATAACTTCCTTATCTTTCTGAACTCTTCTTGGAGATACTTCAAGTCGATATTCGGAAATCAGCATCATCCGGCGCATAATCATTCCATTATTAACAAATTCTTGAGATGACATCGTTGTTGGCATATATTTAAGTTTATAGTAAGGAACAACGAAAGATAATGAACCACGCAATTTGACCGAAGGCATAGGAATTGAATGGCAGCAAGCAGAATTGAATTGCCTTTGTCTAATGATATTTTTTTTTTGCAGGATGATCTCCATGTAAGGGAAGGGATGAGTTCAGTTTTATGCCATTACACCAAATTCATTTCAACGAGAAGAGACAACATTTTTCCCTACTCAGTCTTGAAGTCGACTACCAACTATTACATACCCCCACTACCCCACATGTTGGCAGTAGATCTTGGGCTAAACTTCCACTGTTCTGTAACAAGTGAGTGGCCATCCTCTAGGCCGCCAAAACTAGAGTGTCAAATATATGTACTGCAGCACCCAGTTGAGCTCCAGTACAAGGCCCAAGATAACACTTCCGACACTTTGTTATGTTTATAGAATTACATTCCATGTTTATGTATAGAGGGAATAAATGTCAACTCTGCATCATAATAAATTAGAATTATGTTTGCAGCACATAAGTAATTTATTTACTCGAGAAGTGACATATCATATACTGTCTCCTTTCTCCCCCAGAACGTCGGCCATCTCATTATGCCTACATGTCCCCAGGCACCCAAAAGGGGGTAACTTTATCATTTCTGTCCAGGTCATTAAGTTTGCATTCTTCATTCATTTGTGAACTGAAAACACATGAACACAGTGTTTAATGGCCGCCTGACTGCCGGATAGGACCAGGCCCATATTTACGCTTACTATAGCTTAGGGTTTTATGTTTGGAAGGGCCTCACAAATTTGGTTAAATTAAGCATTCAAATTTTTATTTAAATGAATTCTTTTTATTAAAAATTGAATTCTGTTTCATGTATATCGTTCCATAAATTCTTTAAGAAATTTAGCTTAGAGCCTCACCCGTCCTAAATCCGGCCCTGAATAGGATGACAATCCTCTTGATTCTGATGATTCTCGAAGTTGTGGTGGTTGGTTCAGCAGAACTGGAAAGCATCAGAGACATTTTCCGTGGCAGCCTGCTTCATTTTCGGGCGTTCGCCCGAAACCGGTCGATGACCACAAAATGTAGCAGGCTACCACGGAAAATGTCTCTGATGATTCTTGAAGTTGTTTCGTGGGCACGCCTTCCAAATGCTTGAACTTAGTGAAGATGCTAGTAAACTTGTCTATTGACATCGAGTATGGCTGCCCTCTTTCAGGAGGTCACAGTCCTTGCAGAGATCCTTGATTCTGTCGTGTCCCAAAAATGACATGTTCTTTAATACCAAACAGAGCACCTTCTTTCCTTGCTTTACCATCAAGGTCGTGGAAAAATTTTTAACGCAGCTATATTTCCTAGGAAGCCGCATTCCCTTCTTATAGGAGTTCCAGTAGAAAAGAATCCGATAAGGCCGATAAGGTCAATTTCATAATTTTTCTCACGATGCTGGGTTTTCAACGCTGCAACCTCTCGGGAATCAAGCAGTCCTGAACACTCGCATCAAAGGCTAGTACTTTACTAGACTAGTAGACTAGCACTTTGCTAGGCTGCGCTGATGCTTAAAATAAATAAAAAAGGCATCATATTCAACGTTCTTATTCTAACCTATCCATTTTGTTACAAATTAGTTAATCCATATATTCAAGAGGCGAGATATGGATTGTGACAAGTTGATTCAATTATATTTAAATGATTTGGACGACAGAGATGACGGTCATTACAGACGTATTTACGCCATCAAGTTCAGGGACGAGGATATATTTCTTTCCGGTGGAAATGACAACACTTTAAAGGTATAAAAGCTGTTAATTATAAATAAGAGACTGTAAACTCAAGTTCGTATAGAGAGTTTACTTTAACTTAATGTTTCTGTTATACACTAAACTTGTTGGCTTGCTGATTGTTGATATTTTATTTCTTCTTTTTAAACAATAAAATAAATTAGCTAATAGTGTTAATAATTTCAGATCTGGGATTTACGAGCTTGCACCAATCCTGTACAAAACATATACGGACCTCACATCTGTGGTGATGCGTTGGACATACTGGTGAGGAGAGAAACTTTCATTAATGACCTGTTTAACATTGTATTATTTTATATAAATAGTAGGTGAAACGATTAAGTTTAACCGTACAGTTAGACAACTTAGTTTTAGATCCTGTACGATTGCTTTAGTTTCTCCCAATGCCAAAACCTTTTAATAGCTGTGACGTCATTTAGCTGCGCCGATAGGTTCCACAATAAAGTTGTCAAGCTATACACAGAGAATCTAAAGTGAAGTGTATTGTAGTGTTTGAATGATTGTTAAAAAAAAAACAACTAAGAGAAGGTAGAGGTTAATAAGCATTACATTAAAGTAAGGTTAAAAAGTAACGAAAACAGGCTGATCACAGAGGTTGGTGAATAGCAAAAAGCGAGATTCTCAAACCTTCGAACAAATCCAATTTGAAGCGACTTGCACGAGAGAGTTCACTTCCTCCAAGGCAAGGATAATCAGAGCTATATCCTGTTTATTTTCTCTAATTGTTCTCTAAGAAGTGTGAGGTTATCGTGTCAAAATATCGAATTGAGTTATCACCGGAAATACGCAGTAAGAAAATGAAGGGAAAAAATCCTGGTATATGAACACTCACGCTACTTTCAATATCTAGTTGGGCTGGCCATAAAAAAAAAGATGGCAGGGGCTCAGTATATATACGCGCACATACACACAGACCATTTGCCAAAAACCACTTTTTTGGACTCAGGGGACCTCAAAACGGATATTTACGGAGAAAACTCGATATTGAAAATTTGACACGATTACAATACTTCCTGTTACTAGGAGTAAGGAGAAAGTAAACACAGTGCTGCCACTTTGTTTTTGATTATTCTAGCTTTTTTATCGATTTTTTTATTTTTTTTTTAATTATCTACATCGAATTCATCTAATAATTAATATTATTTTTAAGCTCATAAAAATTTTGTTTTTCTTCAAATGATTATGCAGGATTCAAAAATTTTGACTGGTCAGTGGACTCACAATGAAAGTGTCGAAGTATGGGATTTGAGAACCAGCCGCAAACTGCGCACAATGAGCCCGAAAAATCGCAGACAACTGTTTGTAAATGAATTTCCATATTGCTGTCGATTTATGCGTTACCTAGATCCAAGAGGTATACCACACGGACATGGAGATCTAATTGGTGTCGGGGGGTCTGGCCTTGGAGCGCTGGAAGTGCAAAGTATTGCATACAATTCGGTGAGTGCCAACAAATTACTTGTTGAGAAAACTGAAATAACAAAAATCTGTTGTGAAACACTCACACCACTCCCTCTCGTACTAATTAATATCATTTAATCCAGAAATTTTCTTTAAAATTGCAACGTCACTGTGTTCAGTTGGGCTGGTCTTGTGGCCATTTTATAGTAGTGACTGGTACACCTGAGCCACCTTATGTGGAGCGCCCTATGTCTAAAACAACGAAGCTGTACAAATTTTAATTTCAACTAACTGATAGACCCCCCCCCCATTCCATTCTAAAATGAATTTTTTCGGAAAATGTTTCAAAGCAATCTATATTTGAAGGAAATCGTTTTAACCATTTTCGAGAAAATTCAAAAAAAAACTATAAAACCCATTCTGTAAAATCGCACTTCCGATTTTATTTATTTACTTTAAAGAAAATCGTTAGAGTCATTTTCGAAAAAATCGCAAAATATTAAAACAAATTCAGTAATGGTTTCTTTTAAATGATCGATTTTGATCAAAACCTTATTCTCAAGTCCCAAGCTAACGCTTTAAACTAAATATCAAGTATTGGTATTCCGTTTAGGCACTTACACCGCATCAGCCAGGAAATTATCGGCCAATATCCATCAACCGGAAATGCGATTTTACGTTGCTTTTTTTTTCAGTGTATTCGTGATTTTCTCGAAAACCGCTCCAATAATTTTCTTCAACTAAAAATACTCTCTGTATATTTAATTACCTATCACTTTTATTTGAAACACTTTCCCGGGAAAATTGATTTTTTGGAGGTCCTGGAGGGAACGGAGCTTTATGCTTTCCTCTAAAGTACCACTTCGGTGTACTATATGGTTTTACTACCTACATAATATTAATACACATTAGAAGCATTGGTAGGATTTCAAAAACGAAGAAAATTGGTTAACCGGAAGTGCGATTTTAGAGAATCGGTATTTGAGTTATTTGGTATTTTTTCGAAAACGGTTATAACGATTTTCTTTAAACTTAGTTTGCTTGCTGCGTAGACTAGAACCTATTCACTTTTACATGATATATTTTTCTGAAAAAATTTATTTTAGCGAGATATTGGAGATCTGCCGTTCAGTTTACATTTAAATTTTCACAAGCTTTCTTGGTGAAGGTAGAGAGAGGGCGCTACAAACAACTTCGCTCATATATATAATTCTACAAACCATATCTCTCATATTTCATTCTTTGGCCAGCCTAACTAAACATTGTAACGTTGCCACTGAAAATTTCTTTATTAAATTTTATTATTAAGAAAAAGCTGTGTCAGTGCTTCACATCAGTTTTACTATTTTTAGGACACTAACTGGCTTGAATGGACTTGTTACACTACCTGGCTTGAATAGACTTGCTACACTAACTGGCTTGAATGGACTTGTTACACTACCTGGCTTGAATAGACTTGCTACACTACCTGGCTTGAATAGACTTGCTACACTAACTGGTTTGAATAGACTTGCTACACTAACTGGTTTGAATAGACTTGCTACACTAACTGGCTTGAATAGACTTGCTACACTAACTGGCTTGAATAGACTTGC
>JAAEAF010010406.1:0-23774 GCA_011037195.1 Triatoma infestans
ATTTTATTATATTATAATATTCATAAAACCAATATTTACTAATTTTTTTAATTTATTTATTTATTTTTTTAACAAAAAAATTTTAACCTAATACATTAAATAAATAATTATGAATTTATAACCATTTATAGTAAAAAGTTAATTATCTAAACTTAGATTAAAAAATATATAAAGTTAATTATATACATATCTATAATTTTATGGAATTATCTTTTAACCACTTAAAACTTCATTTTCTTTAATCTTTCTTTAGAAAAAAGAAAAAAAAAATTAGTTAATTTTCTATGTAATTAATAGTTTGAATTCTAGGAAGGTGAAGTGGTGACGGTTTAACAGTTTAACTTTACGGAAAGATATCTTATATATTTCTATGATTGGATATTAACTTTATAATAATAATTCAGATAAAATACCGTGTTATCATAGACGAAAACTTAATTTACACAAAGAAAAAAAAAATTTTTTGCGAGAGATATGATAATAATAAACTTCAATTTGGTAGATATGAATTTATTAACAATAATTTTATTGTGGAAATGAGATATTTTTATTGAGGAGGCAGTCGCTAGTATTGAGAGGTATTTTTATTGAGGAGGACACTTTTATTAAGAAAGTATTTATTTATTTTTAACATAGGAGTAAAAGAAAATATTTGATCCTTCTTTTTTTGGGGGGATATACTTTTTGCCAGATAAATCTGCGCAAAATTCCAAATACAATTGGATAATTTAAAATTGGGTTTCTTATTATAGTGAATATATGACAACGCCGGATAACTTCTGGGATTTTATCCGTCTTGGCAGCATATTTTTGTTGTTCCTGACCGGTTTCGAATTTTTAGCTATGATCAGAGTAAGCTTACCAAATTCATGTAGAGAGCTGACTTCAACTTAATGTTTCTGATATAATACAAATTAATTAGAGCAAATCAAAATTTATTCGCGAATCACCCCAACGCACGATGGTGTAAGCGCCTCGGACCCGCATGGAGAGAACCGGCCTATGCTCTATTATATAGAATATAAACGACACAAAGCCACATGGCTTGTAGTTATAAGTTAAGAAGTAGTTAATTAAGAAGTTATAAGTTAAGAAGTAGTTAATTAAGAAGTTATAAGTTAAGAAGTAGTTAATTAAGAAGTTATAAGTTAAGAAGTAGTTAATTAAGAAGTTATAAGTTAAGAAGTAGTTAATTAAGAAGTTATAAGTTAAGAAGTAGTTAATTAAGAAGTTATAAGTTAAGAAGTAGTTAATTAAGAAGTTATAAGTTAAGAAGTAGTTAATTAAGAAGTTATAACGAAAACAAAGGCGACATAATTTTTGTCACATGTCTAAATTTCTCGGGGCCAGTACCGGAACAATTTTAAAGACTTTCCACATAAAAAAACAATGTTAATTAAACTGCATCAATTGTAGTAACAGAAAGTCGTGTGAAAGTTTCACATCATTTTTTTTTTTCACATCGTCAATTAATCTTGAATTGGTTAAATATGGCTTTCCATGATATTGGCCAATTACAACGTAGAATCTTTGCTCTTTCCGTTTGTGAAATGATTGGCTTTTTTCTATCTCTCTTTAAGAAGAAGTCAATAGTTAACATTTAATAAATCCGTATTCCTGTATTAGGGACATCAAACACATATGCCGGCCGGTTGGTGCCGCTAGTGTCTCAGTCTTAATCACAGCCATCTATAATAACATTAGAGCCTTCTTCCCACCTCAACTATATATACGAGCATCTTTCTCTGTCAGTAGCCATAAATTATACTAACTAATCGCGATCAAACCTTTCATAAAAAAATGAAATATTTTTAAAAAACCGTCACCTTTATATTATGTTTCTATTTTAATTATTATTAAAAAAAAAACAACCAATAAGAATTCTAATAACCCTATAATGATTACCATATTTAGATAACGAATCGTGTGGACTTTACATCGTATTTCCTAGAAAATTATTTAGAAAATATTTCCTTTGGTATACCTTCAAAGGATATTGACCGAACCCCATTTTAGGAACAGTTTGTCCCCAATATACTGCAGGTCATATTCTCACGTTGTAATATTTGATGTCCCTATAGTAAAATTATTATAGTATCTAATTTGCTTAAAATTTCATATTTAATATTTTATTTTTAAGATTTGGCCAGGCATCTAGAAGTGGGCACTGGAATTTCTCGCCCGGTCATAATTACCAGTAGAACGAACAATACAGACCGTCCGGCCGTACAAATGGTTATTACTTTTTGTTAATAATGCTTCTTTGGATACAGGAGTTAACTAAAAGTGGTTACATCATAGTCACCAGAGAGTGCCCCAATTAATCCTGAACAAAACTGCTTCAGTGTTAAGACTGAACATTTCAGATCTCCCTCATAGAACGGTCAATAATCGACGGAAAAAACTTCAGATAAAAGTAATTAGATTGATAATTACGCAATTATCATTCCAAGTTTACGAAAAAAAACCATTGAAACCGTTTTCTAGAGTATTCCGAAAAACCTTAGTAACGTATTCCTGATAACTTAACCGACTTTCTTTAAGTTTTAAATTCTAGCAATAAATTTTAATTGACGTTACTTTCTACAAATAGTAGAATCATATACATCACTGAAGTGGCACTTTAGAGGAAGAATCAACAGGTAACTTACACTTTAACCTCTAAAAATAAGGCATATATATAATATATGTATGAGTATGTATTATAAAAGTTTATTGGTAAATAGAGGGTGTTTGGAGCCGGGAGAAAATTATGGCATCCAAATAGATGTTTCTAATGCTACTGAGCTATGGAAAAAATTAAAAACTGTTAGACAGTTCGAAGAAGAGTCAGAGCAACAATTTATTTTTAAATGTTTACAG
Source organism: Triatoma infestans (assembly GCA_011037195.1). Classification (NCBI taxonomy): domain Eukaryota; kingdom Metazoa; phylum Arthropoda; class Insecta; order Hemiptera; family Reduviidae; genus Triatoma; species Triatoma infestans. The sequence goes on from JAAEAF010010406.1 coordinate 2,863, forward strand.
TCTATATTCAGAACTCTGCGCTCTCAGTATGATATACTGCATATATAAGTAATGAGTTTGACCAACAAGCTATGAGTTTAATATTTAAGTGTAAAGCTGAACTATTAAATTTGAATTGCAAACCATGGAATTAGGAGGGTGCTGACATATGTTCCCTATGTAGTTTTGGACAAAAAGAGGATACTTTGCACTTTATTAGTATATTTCAAGGGTTGAGGGAATTAAGAGTACGCTGATTAGGCAAGGAATCATGTACGAAGGAAGAAGTTCAACAGTTATATCATCACGCACACAGCTACGTCACTCAATATGCCACATGATGCAAGATCTCCCTAGCATAAACTATTCCCCACCATAGGGGGGGATAAAAAATTCGCCTACCCAACCTCCTAGGACGTCAGGAAGGATTAGTTGGGCAGGTTTCAACCAAGCATATATAAGGGCTAGGCTCAAAACATGCAGCCTACATGTTTTGTATCGAATCTTGCAAGGCCATCAGAAGTCATCATGAAAGCATCATCAAGGCTAATACTTGCCCGTTTAGCCGACCATTTCTATTCCCTTTTAATATGTCAGTACTGAAAATCCTTTCTCTCAGTTAATATATCAGTGAGATTAGTCAGTGTACTTCTCTTTTTTTCAATTCTCTGTCCAAACCCATAAAAACACAACTACAGGTGAAATCTCAATTTCGCACAATTTGAACATGATCGTAATTACTTCCTCTGTGACCAAGAGTATGAGAAAGTAGTGAAAAGTGGCAAATTTTTAACTTAATGCCCCAGTGTTAAATAAAATTTTCCACTTTCTGAGCTTCTTTGTGAGGACTATTTCTTTTATCCAATTTTTTTTCCAACCAACCTGATAAAACTTTGCTCTCCAATGAAAAGTCGTGTTTTCCATTTCTTTTTTTTAATATTTTTTTTACACAGATACCCAATACAGTGGCAGAATCTGTGCCATCAAATCTGAATTCCTTCGATAGATATAACCTTGTTCAAGACAAAACGAGGACAAATTTAGTCTTAACCTTGTTGGTTTTTCCATAGTATTTTTTTAAGATCCACCTCCCAAAAAATATTAAATATCAATCAATTCAGCCATAAATATTTATGTTAATGTGTTAATTGTATTATTAAATGAATGACCTTCTAGGAAAGAAAAACAAATGTATATTTCCCTAATTGCATAACAAGTGATTTAACAATGAATGACGTAGGTGTATCTTTAAATACTTGGCAACCGTAAGGAAGAAATAATCATTTATACACACACACACACACACACACACACACACACACACACACATATATATATATATATATAGAGTGTTAATATTCAAAGTATTTAACAACCGGTAATCTAGTCAAAATTAATGGTTATTATAAATAATGACCAATCAATAAGAAAAATATCTTTTTAAGCATTTGTTTATTTAGTAATTGTAATTGTTTACAATGTCTTATTAGAATTATATCGTTAATATTATATCGTTTATTGTAATCATTCCCAAAAGTTTTCAACTCGTACTTTGATTATTACAAGGTGAAATCGGGACTATATTCTTTTACTTCTCTGTCACAAATTTGCTTAGTGGCGGCTAATGCTGGCTCCGGACCACAAAATGGCAGTGTACATCCCATCTTAGCCAACTCGTCCATCCGCCCCCCATTGCCCTCTACAAATTGTTAGTAGAAATGCACTTCCGGTCAAGGAATTTTCTTCAAACTCGGAATATTGGCAGCAACAGATTTAATACTGTTTAATATTATTTAGTTGATACAATTATATAATAAACAGAAGGAGCACTTTGGAGGATAACATAACCCCACCCTTCCACAAAAAGCTCCCTCCTTAAATGAATTGTTCCAGATAAATATTTCAAATAAGAGTTGTAGCTCTTTGTCTTTGTAGATTTTGCTTTTCTTTTTTTTTTTTTGAGCAATGAACATGAGGTTATTTTAACCTGATTGCATAATTTTTTCACACCTTATTCACATTTTATTGAACAATGATTCCCAAATTTATGAATAATCGTTTGAATATTTTATAACCTTTCCATTTCTGGCTGGTATATGTTAGTTAATGTTTAGGTTTTCATGTTTAAAGAAGATCGTTGGAAACGTTTTCCAGAAAATCGCTAAAACTGGAAAAATCTGTTCAGTAAAGTAGTACTTCCGGCTGAGGAATTTGACAGATAACTTAGTGACGGATCCCATGGTGATACCTAAACAGAATGTCAAGTTTGAACTTTCTGGGATTTTTCATTTTTGAGCTATGCTTTTCACATATACATAAAAAACTACACACACACACACACACATACATTTCTAACATTTCCATTTTCATATACAGACTTTTTCGGGCTCATGGGACCTCAAAACGTGTATTTCCGTCGAAAACTCGATATCGAAAATTTGACACGATTGATATGGTATAATTTATAATATTTAATTTTAAGATTAATTAAGTAAAAATTCCAAGTTTAAATAAAACTTTTTCCAAATTGCAGTAGAATTATATAAATTCTCGTCATGTGAGAATCTCATTTTTGTTGTAATAAATACACTCCTTACAAAAATTACTTAAATGGACATAAAATATAATAAAATAAATAATAAAATAGTAAATAGTAAAAAAACAAAACAGGTATTTATAAATAAATAAATAAATAAATAAAATAAGGTTTGGGATAAAAAATAAATTTAGAAATTATAAGTCCATCTCCATAGAAACAGTTATCCAAGGTAAATATTTTAAAAGAGAAAATGTCCGCAAACAGGAAGCAAGTTCTAGAAATATTTGCAAAAATGATTCTTATATCATTTTTATTTATAGATAGCGCTGATCGCCATGGACACTCCTTTATAGTAAATGTATTATGATGTTTAGATATTTTTTTTTTATGATTTTACAACTTGAATAGTAATAATAATGCTCTTTAAGTGTATACAATTAATTAATTATACAGTCCTAATAAAATAACGAACTAATAAAATTAAAATTTATATTATATTAAAACGGAATATTAGATTTTTTTTATTATTATTATAATTTTTATATATTTTCGAAAACAGCAACTTGCAAAGCAAATTATAAAATTATTTCTTGCTCCAACTAATAGTAATAGTAATAAAATATAACTTTATTAATAAATCTAAACCAGTATTATTAATAAAACGTTTTAGAGACTAATATGTAAATGATGTACAACATTCTGGAAAATAAAGTTGCAATGCTAACATGCTAATAATAGTTTTCATTATATCGATTTATAATTCGATTTTTTTTTCGTTCATACAAGAAATATATATAAAACTGTAGGTAACTATGTAGGTATAAATGTATGAAAATACTTGAATCTTATTAAGCATCTGATTTATATTTGCTGTCATTGTGTGAAGGTGAAATCAACTGGAGTTTCATTACACTAAATGGACTAGATATTTTAATACAAAATTCTAAACTGTCAACATTAAATATAACTTCCTGATGGTGTATTTGAATAATTTTATACATATTCCACATAGTTGCAAATTAATAAATAATTAAAAAAAAATCATTTGGCCGCGCTAGAATTAATTATATGAAACTTCATGTTGTCAAGTATTTAAAAGTTATTAAACATTAGGATTAATGAAGATCAGCAAACCTGAAATAAATGGGTGAATTCGGAGGAATAGTTTGAATAGAAGATATAGATTGAATATAGAGAGGATTGAAGAGGAGGATATGTTTGTTTGGTAAGATAGGGCCTAAAACGGTGAAATCATTTAAGTTATCTGAGTTCGGTTTTTGAAGAGTTTTATAAAGACAAGGAAAACAGAAGAGCTAAACGAGCAAGAAAGGCTGAAAATGTTTCATCCAGTATTGCTGAGTAGACTCCGCCTTAAGGCGATTAAGAAATGGTTACTGGCAGGGAAGCATCCAGCGTTCCAAATATGTTAAGTTTATGATCACAGTGGAAATGGCCTTTAGCTGTTCAATGGATTTCTGTACCCGTTTGTGGGAAGAAGAAGAAGACAGTGTGAGGTTGCAGGGCATGGTGCCACGACGGTTACGCCATGAAATATTTTATATGCTGCATACTGGGCTCGGAGGAAGCCATTTAGGAACTATGAAACTATATACACACAAGATATGTAGTCAGTTTTATTGGCCAGGCTTACAAGAAGGCTGTGAAGTGTGGACGGGTGCTTGTGAGACTTTTTCAGACCTTGTGCTGAAACCGCGAGCGCCACTACGGACTATGACTACAAACAAGTTTTGCCCATGCAAAGAGTGGCGCCATGGACTTTTTGGGACACTACCGGTGTCGGTGTATTATAGTAGTGAGCAATTATTTCACAACAGGCCGATAGCCTATCTATATCTAATATTCAAGCGGAGTTCGTCCAAGTATTCATGAAAGAATTTATATGTCGCTAAGGGACTCCTGCATAGCTGAATACGGATCGGGTACTTAGGGCCCGGCTCTTCCAAAAGTTAGTAAGGTGTTAGGAATCACCAAAACAAGGACAACGCCATAACATCTTTAATCAAATTGTCAAAGGCTAGGTTGATAGAACGAAAAATATTGCATATAAGTAAAGAGATCGATATCAAGGATATAATGGAAGAGCGGAATGAAAAAAGGAAATTAGTATGGTATGGATGGATATCTTAGAAAAATGCAAGAAGAAGAGATCCCCCTCAGAAAAAAAAGGAGGAGAGGTAGTCGGATAAGGAAATGGGAGAGGAAATTGAGAGCTGATATCACGAAGGGCTGAAGGTGGAGTTCGTGTGTAAGAGTGAAGTTAATAACTCAAAATTAAAAACAAAAAAGAATGGCAGAAAGTTCAAACTTTTTCTTCCGTTTGTAAAAGTGTTACTTTGATTAACTACGTTTAGATTATATTTATCTAAAGTTTGTTTACTAATAAATTGTAATACTTAAGTCAAATTATCGAATGAAAACAAAAATTTATGTCTATATTTATATGAGTATATGTCATAGAAAATTATAAATAAATAACAAAATAAAAAATTACCCATTCATAACAAATATTTCTCCAAATAATCATTTAATTATATTCATATTAATATGGACACTTGTTTTCATCTTTTAAAAAGAATGATTGGTTAACCTTGGAATTTTTTTTCATAGAATTATTTACAAGGCATTGGAAAAAAATATATATATATAAAATAACTTTGAACGCAGAATTGCATTCATCATATTTATTTGTGAAATAATCATCATCACTTCTCTGTCTCACACTCCCACACCTTCTCTCCATTCCCTATAATAACACAAATTATATTAAGTGAATTTTTAAAAAAACCGGTTCGCAACTAGTTGTTGAATATCAATTTTTTTTTTTAAGTATTTATCTGAAACGTGCGCAGGAAAAAACCGGTCAACTTGTGGAATCGATTATATCAATGATTTCCGCACAAGGTTTATATGAAGGCAAACTAAAGTATTTTATATGATTAGCGATTATTTATTTAATAATAGTATGCAATCATTAGTGCAGTTTTTTGTTTATTTATTATTTTAATAATTTTAATAATTAAGAATCGAGAGTTGCTTGAGAAAAATGCAATTACACTTTTAATTGCACTACATATGATTGAAAACACATATGAGTATTATGGCTAATCTTTATTGTATTTTAATGGAGCAGAGTCATAATACAAATTTGAAAGGTGTTTTTACCTTTTGTGTTTGTTAGTGTGGTGAACTCACAGACACATAGCATCCAACAATACTCATCTAAGACATTAAGGAGGCGTAGCAGTACCTCCTACCATAATTGCCTCAACATAACACCCTGAGGAAGTCAATATCCGCCAATATCTGCTTATTTACCCCTAGCAAAATCAAAGAAAGAGAATTCAGGGTTAGACTCGACTCCATAAAAGTGAGTGCATTTTCTACTGGAAGATATAAACAACTTCAAGAAAGCTTATCAGTGTACTATGTCACGCCGCTCCGCTCTACTAGCCTTACGCTACTCTTTTTCTATCTCTTTATCTTGTTTTACTGTAAAGTGTTGAAAGCAATTTTTGCTTTATCCAATGTACCAACCCGTGAATCGTTTGTGTAGTTCCATTCGCTAGCTTTATTTCCCACATAAATCCTTCTACTTTAGGCTATACTGAGGATATGATATATGTCTTTAACATAAAATTGTTTTTAATTATGATCCAGAAGTACGGAGGAGCTAGCTGTCTAGTAGAACAATTTTCAATAATGCAGAATTAAGATAGTTTGGGTAAATTGAGCGCCTATCTGCACCCTTCATTATGCTGAATCTGCGACCTGACAAAACACGATTGTTAGACACATATATCTGTCTAGCTTTGAGGCATCTAATATTGATTAGGGATTCAGAGAGATTCTCTTCAGATATCCTACTTGGATAACCTACTTGGATTATTTAAAGGAGACACATCTTTAGGATACAGAACTTCTGCCCGTTTTCCTTCTCTAGAAATTGTTTGGATAGTCAAGATATCAGATATATCTAATTGTTGGCTTATCGGCCAGGGAGTATCCAAACCCGACGTTTCGGCAAACATTATTTACCTTCTTCAGGGGCTATCTATAAAGAAATAATATACAAATCAGAATATAGCTAGTATAAACAGAACAATAGGAATAAAACAATGGAACCATAAAAATAAAACGTAATAGTAGTAAAATAACTAAACAAATTACCAAGGCAATTACACAGATACATAATTTGGAAAAATTGTAGCAAAGTTACAGACCTTAAAATAAGGTCTTGTTTGGAAGTCTTGTCACATCTTTGATTATGTCCATAGTTATGAGTGTACTGCCAGTGAAAGGTTGAGAAGGAAAAACTTCCCCCTCCACTCACTGCTTCATTCCTTCTCAACCTTTCACTGGCAGTACACTCATTCAGTTAGTAGATAACTATAGATATAATCAAAGATGTGACAAGACTTCCAAACTTCTCTTACTTTAAGATCTGTACTTTGCTACAATTTTTCCAAATTATGTATCTGTGTAATTACCTTGGTAATTTGGTTAGTTATTTTACTTCATAGATATTTTACTATATTTTACTTTATAGCCCCTGTTGAAGGTAAACAATGTTTGCCGAAACGTCGGGTTTGAAATAAAAACACTTAAACATTATTTGGTGTTTTTCTTGGATACTTCCTGGCAGATAAGCCAACAATTAGATATATCTAATCACTTCTAACGGCCAACAATTGCTACAATTTGATAAAGGGAGTTATGATATCAGATTTATAGGCAAACATCTGTAGATGTTGTTAATTAGCTTTTGCCCAGTGCTGTTATTTTTCTGAGGAACGAAGTCGGGACACAGGGGCTTCGATGTTGCAAGCCTAGCCATGCTTAAATAATAAAAAAAAAATTATTTTCAAAACCACTCACACAACTTTTTCCTACTGCAATTTATAAGAAAAAGAGAAACCACATAATGATATATTAAAAAGACAGAAACAAATATAATTAAAAGTTAAGTGATTAACCTTTTTGGCGAATATTTTGAGAATCTCTATAATAAAACTTTTTTAAACAAATTACAATGTTCAAAAAAATGTGTCAATCAGTGCGAAAAACAGTAAAAAAAGAAAAAAATGTAACAGTGTATGTCCTGCACTATCTTAACGTAGACAAAACAATAACTTCCTTATATCAAATTCAAATTTTCATCTCACCAAGTATAAATATAAAACAAATAATAAAAATAAACAATGGTTTATTTCACCAATCGATTACAACAATCGGCAAAGTTATAATGAAAGGACAATCTAAACATAACAATATAATATGTAAAAAGCGAATTAACCAATATATCGATAAGAGAATCAAGCCTCTAGACCGCTGGGGCACATTTCTTTGAATTCAATTTTATATAATGATTTATCCCAATAGATTCCAGATATTAAAGACAATATTTTGATATTATGTTCCCAAATAAATTCCTTTCAATTAATTAAATGATATCCCCCCCCCCACTCATTGTTTGTACAAAAAGTTGTGTCTAAAAATATCTTCTATTTTTTTTTATCCATTGTTTTTTCCTTCAAAGAAATTATCATATTATTTTTTTTACATAATTAACATTATTTAGTTAAACGTGGTAACAGTAAAAATATGTCTATAAATAATATTTTACCGAGAGGAAGCTAATTACTCTTTTACTTATACGAACTGTTAGTTAATTTTAAGGCGGCTTTTTATTATTAACAAAACGTTTTCTTAAACACAATATTTACATATATCTATTACATTGGAAGAATATAATTATGCTGTTGTTAATTTGGTACTTTATAAACATATGTTCCTCTTGGTGACGGGATGACTCATTCACTTTTTTCATGTTTCATTAATCTCATAAAATTATCGCGAGTATAGAGATTATATTAGGTACATGTTAGTAAAACGTGTTCAACAACAATATCCAATAAATCTCTTGCGTTTGGTGTTCTCATTCTCATCAGTTTTCACTTTCTACTGATGTGTGTGTGTGTGTGTGTGTGTGTGTGTGTGTGAACAAAATATCTAAAAAAACAAACAGCTATTCCGTTTGAATACCACCACCGCATCTAACAGGAAGTTTTTGATGAAAAAAATCCATCAATCCAAGTGCCAGGTTTAAAAAAAAAAAAACTGACTTTTTAAAAAACCGTTGTAACCGTTAAGAAATGAAGCTAAGATTTTATAAAATACAATTATAAATACGAAAATATGATTATTAATTTATAAAAATTAATTAACAATTCAAATATTAAAATAACAACCTATATATATGAAATAGATATAAATAATAAAGAACGATAAAAATAACCAAATAATATATTTTATATAAATAACAAAAAACATTTAATATTTTAATATATTAGAAAATCTGTGATACAGCTATGATAAACGCTCTACAAAATACTTTTACCCACCAAATTATGGTAGTCATACACTATGTAGGTTTCAGAATTAAAACAAATGATTCAGTGGATAAATCTTCTGTCTTTCTATTAATTATTTGCCTGACAAAAATTACTCTTTTTATATAAATAGTTTTGTGAAACATTTAAAAAAAGTAAAAAACTGTTTACAAAGACCGGATCAAATCTAAAAACAGCGAACAGACGTATAAATTCTCTTTGATCTTTGCCGGCCCCACCTGCATAAAGATAACAACAAATGAAGCCTCTTCATTTGGAATTAAAGTCCTAAATGTTTTTTTTATATTAAAGTCTCGGCATTTGTATACTTCCATAAATAAAAAGATCATTAAGGCCCGTTACAAAATAAGATTTCCATTTTAAAAAATAATGTTTGCAATAAATAGGTATTTATTTTTAAGTTTTAAAACCGGTTTTCGATTTTAGTACATTTTAGATAAGAAAACGGTTTTAAAACCCTAATGCCACTTTAGTGATTCTTTTTCAGTTTTTCACGATTTTCTTTAATTTCATATACTATCTACACAAATATTTTTTTTTTTAATTTAAGGCGCATCAGTCACATCTATGGTTATTGGCGCCCGGAGCCTTCTCAGTGCACTGCCAGCCTCCAGACAGTGTTCTCTCGTTACAGACAGCACTGACCATCACCGGACAGTGAGCTGTAAAGGCTCCTAGGAAGAAAAAATCTAAAAGTAGCACAGCTGGACTCGAACCGGGTCCTCCGCGTGGGAGTCAAGTACGCTAACCATGGTTCGTACCCTCTTAAACACATAAATTTTTCTCACTTTTATTTGAAGCATTTTACCCAGAAAATTGTGTTGTGTCTGTGTGTGAGTGTGTGGGTTCTAGAGAGCAGCAATTTAAGATTTCCTCTAAAATGTCATTTCTGTACTATGAATGGTTCCATCACCTATGTAATATGAAAGGTTTTTTTTTTGCCATAAGTAAATGTGTGTCAGTAATTATAAACAAAAGAGAGGGGAGAAACTACCCAGTGGTAGCACCCCTAATAACGTTCGTTAACGTGTGTTAATGTTCGTTATCTTCCGTGTTGTTGTTGTTGTTGTTCGTTATCTTCTGGGAGCAGGCCATTGACGTTTCAGGCGTCGGGAAGGATTGTCAGGGAGGTATAATATAATAAAGTATAATAAATATATTGTTAGATTTCCAAATATTAAGAAAATTGTTTAATCGGAAATACGACTTCACAGAGATGGAGTTTAAGTTTGGCAACTCCGGTTATGTTCAAATTTACACCTCCCCACACGAGGTTTGTTGTCTGGGTCAGAACTGGCTGTCACACAGGTCAAGGATACATATACAATCTCTTTTTTCTTACGGCAAGTCCAACTAAACGTTTGTAAAGTGGCTCAGAACTTTGTACGCGCAAGTCTGGTGCTCACTTTGCTGGTCCCAAAATTGCCTGAAATGCCCCTTAGACGCTTTAAGGCCTCCAGATAGGAGGATTCATGCTCCAGATCTTCGCAAAGAGAGGGAGAGAGCGACAATGGAGCGGTGTCACTTTCTCATTCAACCAAAATCTATTATCAACCAAGCCCAGTAGGCTCATAAGCTTCCTAAGACTATAGTGCCCTACCGCAAGCTTTAGAGTCTGGCACCTGATTAAGTAGGTCTTCCGTTAAACTTTTACAAAGGTTCTCTGAATAAAATCATTTGCCAGCCTTAGTTGTATTCCTCCACTAGGCATATCTAGGCGTAAAAATAATAAAGCTATTTCGTAACTACCCTGGAAACTCCGCAGAAAGGTTCGTTATGTACAAAAAATGTTTTTTTGAACTTCTCAGGCCAATTATGATTGTTGGTCTAAGTATTGTTCTTGTTGACGGTGGGATCTGCGGAAAGGTATCAAAATCTCTTCGGTATTACTAGAATTTCCAATTCCAAGATGTCTAACAAATAATAGTTTCTTTTTTTAGTGACATTTGACTTCTCGAAATTTTCCCTTGTATCCACCAAAGAGGCTTAACCTACACATTGCTTAAAATAATTCAGATACAATAAAAAAGTCTTTTGAAAGTAACTTTAGAAATACTTATTATCAATATTAAATTTGATTAATTGCCCTTCATATGCAATTAGGTTTAATAGAAATGATATAAAGAAAAAAAATTAAAAATAAATACATTTACAGATATAATAAATCAAAATCAAAGTAATTATAATTTTGCTACAGTCGGAAACACATGTTTAAGAGAGGTGGTGCGTGTGTAAAAGTGTTTGAGCGTGAGTGTAACAAAAAAAAAAAAACCACGAATGTATACATATATATACAACGCGTCTTTCTAAAATCTAAACACAGAATACATGAATGGAACTGTTCGGCTGTATAACTGTACATTATACTTCTGGGTATAACTTCAAATTTGAATAATTTATAATAACATTTTAGATTTTATATTATTATATTTTAATGCTACAAAAAATTATTTACGTCCATTAATTGCTCCTACTGCTGTAAGTGGGAAGTATTACGTTCGTGTCACAAATTATCGAAATTCAGTTTTTAATTGGAAATATATGATTTGAGATCTCTTGCGGAAACGTAAACATTACCGGCGATTTTCTCAGAAATGGCTACAACGATTTTTTTTGTAAACTTCGTATCTAAACTAAGTTATACTGTTCAAATACAATCTGCATACTACACATGTATACATAGTATTTACCTACCATAATTGCACAATTTTCTAAATATCCTTATCTGGGGACCTCAGTACATATATTTCTGGTGAAAACTTCAGTTTCGAAACTGGGATATGAAATATTTCATCCTGTAACGGAAATATGAGAAACTAAAAGTTCTGTTCAGTATGAACGAGTATTTAATTAGTTTAATTTTATTATTACTTTTTTATTTTTATTTCTTTTTTAATTTAATTTAAGGCACTTCATTTAAACCACATCTATGGTCTTTGGCGCCTTCTCAGTGCACTGCCGGCCTTCGGACAGTGTTCTATAACTACAGACAACAATGACCAACACCGGTCAGTGAGCTGTAGAGGCTCCTAGGAAGAAAAAAATCTAAGCGCAGCAGAAATTAGTTTTATTTAACGTATTATTTTATTGATGTATTGTCAACTTGTTCCAGAAATATCAATAACAGAAAGAAATTGAGCGGAAATTCTATAAAACAAAGTAATTTTATAAGAATGGTTTTTTTTTTTTTTTTTTTTTTAATGAATCTATATTATACTAATTTAAAATATTGATTTAAAATATCTAATACTTTATTTTCCATTATATAAATTTAAACCGTTAAACGGATTGGGAGGTCATTAAGTTTTTAACATAAGAAATTCCTGGTGTAGAAGAAGCTCCTTATCCCTGGAAGGAGAACAAGTATATATATAGTATACTAATATAAAGAGAGAGAGAGGGAAAACCAAGTGCAGCAAATAATGATGCAGATGATGGTGGAATAGATAATAAATATAAAATTAATTTACAGAAAGCTACGGCTACTATTCAGCCAGTGAGTTGATGAAAGTGGGCTGTCTGCAGTATTTCATTGGGCGTATTCAGAGGTGACTCTGTAAATCTCGCCTGAATAAAGAGGTTTGTTAGATAGGTAACGTAGATATCGGATTCAATTTTAATTAGAGCGCTACGTTAAAGCATAATATTGCCTTCTTGATTACTGTCATCCTACTATAAGTATATAGTTACAATGATATTATTACCTACGTCATATATAACTTTTATTCAAGTAGATAATTTATTAACTTTCATTAACCGCTCAAGTGGGAAGTATTGTAAGAATTTAAGAAAATCAATAATCATAGAAATTTTTGTTTTATATCCCCGGTGGAGGGGGCTTGGCAAAAGAATGTTTTTTAACCAATATATTATATTCGATTTGTACATAAATGCGAGTGTGAAAATTTGTGTGTGAGGAAAATATCCCTAAAATGAAAAATTACAACAATCCTAAATTTAATATTTCGTTACAAGAATCACTGACAGGATCCGGTTTCGGTCGAAATCCGCTAAACGGAAAAGCAGATCTGTTAAATGTTTTTTTTTTGTCAAGTATTCGCGATTTTTTCGAGTAAAAAAACTGCAACAATTTGTGTACAACCTGGTTTACTAACGACAAGCCTTTTTTCAAGCAATTTCCCCAGGAAAATTCGATTTTTGAATGGAAAAATACATTAGATTTTTTTTTTCAGTTAACTTTTCATATGTATATAAATAGGTTTTCCACAAAAAATTGATATCAGGAACTGTTCTTAGAGGATCAGATTAGGCTTGCCTCTAAAATTGAATTCCCCGGTTTCGTTAGGAAATGTCAAGAGAAAAAATATTTGATGTTTTTCTAGCATTATGGACCCAAACGCTTATATGTATAAAAAAATTTATTCCAAAATGAAAGTGTATTTTAATTTAAAAAAATCATGTTTATGGACTAATATAATGGGGTGTATAATAATAAAATAAAAAAAATGACCGTTTTTCTGACTAAAGAAAATCGATCGACTTTGAAATTCATCCACATAATATGTCAATATGTCAAACATGACATTATACTAGTCTGTAGACTGTTTAGAGTGATTCTGTACATTTTATATTCTTCTAATAGTCAGTTCCATTGAGAGCTTTCTTTAGAAAACCGTGACTCTATTTTACGATTTATTAGTAATTTTATGTCACTCCAGAAAAAAAAAACAAAAAAAAACAATGTACAGCGTGCTCTATGTGAAATCGAAGGGGAAGATGTCCTTCCTTGATCAACGCCCTTGACCTTAGAAAGAAAGATATATTCAGAGCGGCTACCATGGGCACTTGCTGCCGAACTGGTAATGACTATTGTGAATGAAATTATACCTCAACAACCCGCCAGGATAATGGATACTTGCCTACTTTTCCTACAAAAGTTACTGGAAGCTCAAATTTGGTATTCCATTTAGGATGCGAAGCTTTTGGCAAAATTCATCAACGGGAAGGGTGATTTACTGAATTTTGTTTTGTTTTGAGTTTTTCGTGATTTTTCTCGAAAAAGCTCTAAAAATTTTCTGAAACTTCGTATACTATCTACACACATAAATATCTGTCACATTTATTTGAAAATACAAAATTCGATATTTTGTATTTTTGAGGGAATAGTAGCGTTATGCTTTCTATTAAAGTACCATTATAGTATGGTAATATGGCTTTACCATCTTCATAACATTAATAGACATTATTTAAGCATTGATAGAATTCCAAATTTGAAGAAAATCCTGATTAGCTGGATGTAATTTTAAAGAATAGGTTTTCGAGTTCTTTTGAAATTTTCTTGAAAACAGTTACAACGATTTTTCTTTAAACTTGTCTACATAGATTGTCTACAAAAATTGCTTGCTGCATAGATTGAAGCGTATCACTATTATTTAAAGCGTTTGTTCTGCAAAAATCGATTATCAAGGGGGTATTGGAGATCTGTCAGTTAGTTTAAATTTAAATTTGCAGAAGTTTCTTGGTTTAGAGATGGAGCGCTTTTCATAAGGACGCTCAGGTATACAAGTAAAATCCAAGTCGAAGAGGTATTTTTATGCCCAGCCCAACTAAACATTGTAATGTTGCAATTTAATATGAAAATTTCTTGGGAATGTCATCAGATTTTTTTTTTTTTACCACCATACAAATATACATTAGAAATACTAAGTTTGAATAAAAATTTTCAACAGGAAGTTGCAGAAATATAGAAAAAGAAAACAGTTTTAATTGTTTGAAGAAAGGAAGTATCATAACTGGTACAATTTATTGGGAATTGTTGTTCAATTATTTAGTGTTGATTTATAAAGATACGCATGAATTAACAATGAAAACCACAACAACTATAACAATAAGTTAAGTAAGCTGCAACAAGAACCTAAAATAATGTAGACGATAACAAGTAACTATTCTTGTATTATATCTACTTACCATTGGCCGAGAAGTTGGGAAGGTTGCAAATATAACCTCCCAACAGTTTGACTGATACAAACTTTATGACCGATACACTCTACTAAGTTCACCAACTTTTAATAGTAGTCTTAACTATCCGTTGTAGACATTGTATAAGGTTATGTATTCTAATAGAAGTGGAAGTAGTAGAAGTAGTGTAGTAGTAGTTTATTTGTGATCATGTTATTATGCATGTATAGAGGTCCACTGTATGCAAAGTTAGGATTTACTAGTTAACTGTTAACAGTACGTAGTTAAACTGTGGTAGAGGCTGCTCTTTTAACATTGACTCCCTCCTGGTCCAAGAGGTAGTTCTTTAATTTAACTAAAGTAAATTCTGTTATTGCAAACTGTTTTTCCCAAGCTTATATGATATACTGCACATTTGGAAATGTCAAAATATGCAAATTACTTATAGAAGTTAGGAATACAGTTATATAAAATGAATAAGAATGAAAGAAAAAAAAAATATGCACTTACTAGATGCGAACTTTGTCATAAAAGTAGTGTCACCACTTAGAAACTAATAGGGAACCTTGTTAGTATATAACCTCATCACATCAACATTACATTTAGTCATGGAAAAATAAATCTGGTGTGAAACACTCATACCACGTTCTCTATAACTCCAAGTAATACAATTTAATCAAGAAATTTTCTTTAAAATTACAATGTTCAGTTGGGCTGGCTATAAAAAATGGTGGTGGAGATTTTACTTGTAAAACCTGAGCGGTCTAATGAAGCGATCTATATCAAAACCAACAAAACTTGTGCAAATTTAAATTTAAACTAACTGACAGATCACCAATACCCCCCTCCCTTCAAAAAGCAATTTATTCAGGAAAAAAAGTTTCAAATAAAAGTGATACATTTCTTTCTAGGCAGTTAACATTTCAAGTATATAAAGAAAATCGAGAAAATTCCAAACAACTCAAAAACTTCAGAGACATTTTCCATGGATGGGCGTCAAAAACGCATCCTGAAGAAGGGCGAACGCCCGAAACCGGTCGATGACCACAAAATGAAGCAGGCTACCACGGAAAATGTCTCTGATGCCTTCCAGCTTTGCGGAACCAACCACCACAACAAACTCAAAAACTTATTCTGTAAAATCGCACTTCCGGTTAACCGATTTTCTTCAAATTTGGAATTCTAACAATGCTTCCTAATTTGTATTAAGATTATGTAGGTGGTAAAAACCATTTAATTCACTGAAACGGTACAGAGGAAAGCATAATAAATATTGTTCCTCCAAGCCCCCCCCCTCCTAAATCAATTTTTCAAGGAAAATGTTTCGAATAAAAGTTTTAGATATTTATGTGTGAGTAGACAGTATACGAAGTTTAAAGAAAATCGTTGGAGCCGTTTTCGAAAAAAATCACGAACAACTAAAAAAAAAACATTCAGAAAAGTCGCAATTGCAGTAAAAGTCGCTGAGTGTTTAGTTGTGAGCCATCTGATTTCACAATTATTGCTATGCATGTTCTGCTACGGTTAAATAAAAATATGTTACAGAATAGTGTGGTAAACCACAAATTACCATGTAATCCGTACAATTTCAATACGCCTTCCTCCCATTCAAGCCAATGTATAAACGGAAACTGTAATAAGAGAAATGATAGAGCTTGCTCCGATTTATGAGTGTATGAACGAAAAATCGCTGGGAACACAAACATGGTATGCCATTTAGATACAACCATCTTATCTAATATTAAAGTTTTAGACAAAATTCATCAACTGCCGGAAGTGTGTATTTTTACTAAATAGTGTTTTCAGTTACAGGAAATCGCTTTTTTAAGATTATCCGATGTTTCGACAAATTTATTGTCTTCTTCAGGAATCTGTAAACAATTAAAAAAAATAAATAATATAAGATACTTCTGAGAAAAATATTAAATAAATTAGAAAACATACAGGTTGTATAATTACTTACAAAAATAAAAAGCGATTAACAGGGATTACACATAATTTTCATAATAAAAACCAACTAAACAAAATTTGCAAAAAAGGAGTTATTTGAAATGTATTACTGTTCTATGTACATCATCCCAACTGATGATATACAAGTAGGGTTTTCAGTTTTTCGCGTTTTTCTTGATAATGGCTCCAACGACTTTTTCTTTTTAAATTTGTATACTACCTACACACATTTAATTACACGCCTATTACTTTAATTTGTAACATTTTGCTGGGAAAATTAACTTTTGGTGGGGTTCTGGTAGAACAGTAAGGTTAGGCTTTCCTCTAAAATTCCACTTCAATGTAATGTATGGTTCCACCGCCTATATAATATAATATACGTTAGAAACATTGCTGGAATGGGAAGAAAATCGGTTAACCGGCAGTGCAACTCTACAATAGATTTTGGAGATATAATTATTTATTACCTTCATTGCCGAGGGAATCGTGCGGAGTGCACAGCTTGAATCATCAAGTGAGGTTACCAGAAAGAGCCTAAGAGGTGATCAACTAGAGGTTAGGATAACCAGAAAGGAGAGAATGAAATATTTTGTAGCGGTTGAGATTATCTTTAATAAATGGTTATCTTTAAGTCATTATGAATAGTAGTTATTAGAATGTTTGGCTGCCCCCTCCCCGCCATCGTTCGAGTCCTTAAATCCAAATTGATTTCAAAAGTGCCTTGTATTTCAGTTTTAACTGGTCATTTTAAATAATTTATTCATGTCTAGAAATAGTCTAAAAATGCAATTCAAGCACATTATGAGCTAAAATTAACAATAACAGGTCATTATTTTTTTGACAAAAATTTAAAATATCCAAATTAGCGGCGAATCCAATGACTAGGAGGAGAGATCGACTTCAAGAAACCACTAATCGTCCATAGGCATCATCCAGGAACTTTTAAGTTAGTAGAGTGGACCGCTGGCTGTGTGTGGTTCTTTTTTATTTAAATACAGTTCTACCCTACCATTATATTAAGAAAACAGGAATAATAATTTAAGAGTTAATAATGTCGTTTTCTTTTTTAATTATATCTTTATACACACAGAGGGAAGGAATGTAACCGTTATCACAGACTAAACTTGCCTAGAGACGATGTCTAGGAAAAGCACAGCCTAGTTCATCATTATAATAGTTAGATAGTTGCTCTTGGCCCTCATCATTCCGTCATCATCACCATCATCATCAAGTGCATCATCATTTCCCAAACACTATCTATTTCGCCCTAATAGTTAAAACTATTAGTATTCCCCACACACAAGCAAAACCATAAAATAAATAATAACTGCAGTAATTAGCATTTAAACTATAAAGGAAAAATCGATGGGAAGCTTCTTTCAATAAAATACTTAAAAAAAAATCGAAGAAACTATTCGGAAGTAAATCGTTGTCATACTCAATCGATTCAGGTTAATCGATTTTTCTTACAACCTGTAATTCTAGCTGGTCATTTAATGTGCTTTAATTATTATTAGAAAGTGATTATGACAAAACTCTAAATAGTTGTACAAAACAACTATTTCAGCAGATCCCTAGATATGTAAAAAAGAGTTATTCGTGCTATTATGCTGGGATAAACTACGAAAAAACCGGAAATAAAAAAAATCGCAATATCCGGTTGACATGATCGCAACATATACATTTTTGATAGAGCAGTAAGAGAAAGTAAGAATACAAGATTTTGACGATTACAGATCACCATGAACTTAACTACTATTCATATTTTCAAAATATTACTGCAGTGAAGTATTGCGATCGTGCCAGATTTTCGAAATTGAGTTTTCACCGGAAATACATGTTTCGCGGTCTTCTGAATAAAAAAAAATGTTTTTAGCGAATGGTGTGTATGTGTGTGTGTGTGTGTGTGTGTGTCTCGTGTGTTTTTACGAAATATCTAAAACGAAAAGTCGCAGAAAGCTAAAATTGATATTCCGTTTTTGCACTACCACCGCATCAGACAAGTAAGCTTTCGGCAAAATCCATGCACCGGAAGTGCGAATTTTGATTTTTGTTTATTTTTTCGTGATTTCCTTGAAAACAGCTTCAAGATAATCAAGGATTTTGTTTAAACTTCGCACGCTATTTAAATATATAAATACCTATCACTTTTATTTGAAACATTTTTCCCGGGTAATTGATTTTTGGGGAAGTTTCTTGGGGAGGGGGACAGTAGCGTTATGCTTTCCTCTCGTTATACTTAATACATATTAATTTCACCAAATTAGAAGCATTGATAGAATTCCAAATTTGAAGAAAATCGTTTTACAGGATATGCGATTTTACAGAATAGGTTTTCGACTTTTTTGGAATTTTCTTGATAACGATTACGATTTTCTTTAAACTTGGAAGGCTTGCTGCATGGATAGAAACGTATAAATTTTATTTGAAACATTTTTTTTAAAAAAATAAAATATTTTTTTAGAGGGGAATTAGAGATCTGTTAGTTACTTAATTAAATGTGCACAAACTTTCTTAGTTTTGACATAGAGCTTTCCACATAAGGCCGCTCAGATATACAAATAAAAAAAATCTCCATCACCATTTTCATGGCCAGCTCAAACTAAACATTATAGCATTGCAGTTTTTAAGAGATTTTTGTTATTACATTTTATTTCTGTTATTAAATATTAATTAGAGTAAGAGAAAGTCGTTGTGAGTGTTTGACAAAGATATTTTTTAGAAGCCTAAAAGGAAATTACTGTAATTTCGTGCAACAATTATTTTAAAAATTATTTTCGGCTATTAGGATGATTATTATAAAAAAATATGAATAATGTAAATTTAATCAAGTCCATAAAATAAAAAAAAACGTCTAAAGTTATGTAAATTTATGAAATAAAAATATTAATAGATATTTAATATTAATTCTTTAATTATATCAGACTAATTGCAGAAGTGTTGTTAATTAATATTAATATAAAAAAAAAGAAGCAAATAAAAATCAATAACTTGGCGTTAGAAATAAATAATTAAAAAATATATATATATAATTTTTACGTAAATACATAAATATGCATTTTTCCCTTCTTCCCACATAAAATCCAAAGAGATTTGTTAATGAGGTGAGGTCAGCAATGTCAAGGTAGAATAGCATTTGTTAACCATAAAACTGTCCGCAAAGGTATATTTTTTATTAAATTAATAATAATAATAATTTAAAGATATTACTTGATAATACTTTTTTTATTATTATTATTATTATATTATATAACTTTTATATAAAAACAGCAAAAAATACATAAATATGTATTAAAGTGTATGACAATTATTATTAATATCCCTAATATTAGTATATAATCATATGTAATAAATTGTTTATCACTTATACGTATAATTTGAAGTTATTTCTGAATAATGAATTATACTGCGAGTTTAATTATTATTGCTAATTAAATTTACAATTGTATGGAGTAAACAATCTGTGATGTAAGAGTGTCAAATATCGTCATTTGAGTGGGATTGTTAAGGAAAGTTTGGATATAGGCAGAATTAGATAATTGTACTGTAGGTTATCTGTGTATTGTGTTAATGTTGAGGTTGTCAATTGAGATTGTGATTCTTCAACTAGGTGTTACTCCAACTGCTATTTCAGGGAATAAAAAGGATTACTATATCATCCTTTGTAATCCAAAAGATCTGTTATTGTGGCACCGATGCACATTGTCTCCACACTATGTACATAGAATATAACTAAAAAAAAAGAAGGATATTTAAAAAAAACTGCCTATTTCATTTAGATACCCATCACCTCATATGACACGAAAGTTTCGGACAAAATCCATCGAACGGAATCGAAACTTTACTTGAAGAGTTTTTTCTTTCTTCAATTTTTCATGATTTTTCTCAAAAAAGGTTCCAACAATTTTCCTGAAAGTTCGCACGAATCTACATGCCTACACCTTCCTTTTTATTAGGTTTCTTAATCTATTTAAAAATCAGTTACCGGAAATACTATTAGTAGAAAAGTTTTTTTTTTTTTTTACTTTCGCTTATTCTTAGTAAGAGGAAATAATTGTAATCGTGTTAAATTTTCGATATCGAATTTTCACCAG
>JAAEAF010010408.1:0-14274 GCA_011037195.1 Triatoma infestans
AATATTACATAATTAACTACGTGAATTATAAATAAAAATAATTAAATAATTATAGATAATTAATTAAAACAAAGTAGCCGACGCCCTATCCAGAATCGAATTAAATATGAAAGAAACCAGAACAGAAAAGGACACAGGAGAAATGATAGAAGAACTCATAGAAAAAACAAGAAATATATCAGACGAAGACGCCGACAAATTTATTAAAGACTTAATTACAAAATATTGCAAAAACAATACCGTAATAAATAAAAACGTAATAGAAGAAGAAACACAATTAATAGAGCCAAACGATAGTGACAATGAATCTCTAATAGTAAACCAAGACTCAGCGGACACAGAAAATAACGACTTACAGATTATAGAAGACGAAGAAAGCGACATGACAATACATTCAAACTTTTACGGAAATACAACACCATATTTCCAATAATTGAAGGCCCAGTAAACTTTAGTAACAACCAAATAATCCTATCACTTGTGAAATATGAACCCAGGGAACCTAAAATAAAAAAATTTTTAATACAAAAACAAGAATATTAACAGAAATTTCAGAAAACAATTTAGAGGACATAATAGAATTCATAAAAGAATACGTGCCACCAGGACTGTACAAAATACGGACTGTACTTTGAAAACGACATCTACACTCCATGTACAGCCACCTTAATGAATCATTTTAAGGTCTCAGAAATTATGTTTGTAAAATTCTCACAAAAATTAATAGGCATAGAGGATAAAGACGAAATCGAGGAAACAATAGAAAACTACCACACAGGAAAGACGAATCACCGAGGAATAGATGAGACTTGCAATACTACTGGCCAAACATGAAGGAAACAATCCAACAATACATAAACCAATGTGACATTTGTTTACGAACCAAATACGACAGAGTACCAATCAAACCTAAATTTAATCACACACCTACCCCAACTAGACCCTTTGAAATATTGCACATAGACAGCCTGATCTTAGACGGAAACAAATTCCTAACAATAATTGACCCATTTTCCAAATTTGCACAAGTTTATTAACTAAAATCTGGACAAGGAAATTGCGGACAAACTAATTAAACACTTCACGCACTACGGATTACCTAAACAAATTATCTCAAACAATGGACTAGAATTCAACAATTCCATAATAAAAGAACTACTGGACTTACATAAGATAAACTTACACATCCGGAATCCAACGGAATCGCCGAAAGATTCCATTCCACCTTAATCGAACATATAAAAATACTAAAAGACAGAGAAGTATTTCAAAAGGACAACTTAGAAACAAAAGTAAATTATGCAGTATTAGCCTACAACAACAGCATACATTCAGTAACAAAACTCATTCCTTTCGAAACACTACATGGACACATACACACAAAACCTATTTTCGAAATGAACCTAGAGAAACAACTCATTAACAATTACATCATCAACCACAGACAGAAAACTAAACTACTATACGAACAATCAGAAATCAAAGTGAACTGACTAAAAGTAAGATACTAGAAAATAGAAATAAGAATCGGGAAACACCCCCTGACATCCCAAAGGAAATATGCATAAAGAACAAACAAAAAATGAGCAAAACTAAAGACAGGTATAAGAAGGAAACTATTGAAACAATAAATAACAAATTGAAAACAGCGACTATAACACCCAGACATTATAACACACAAAATAAAGTACACATATCCAATATTAAACGCTCCAGAAAAATAAAACCTAATAAAAGCAACGAAACTGTTCCAGGTCCCTTACAATCCTAACTCAAGGATTTGAGATCAAGAACATAACATACAATCCAGGCATACTACCAGTAAACATGGGAACAGCTAGACTCCAGACTACAACACACACATTGATACACTACTATCAGTTAAACCCATTGCTAGAACAATTACACTGTACTAACAATTACTACAAAGACATACTTGAAGAAATAAATGAAAGTAATATAAGTATATATAAGATATAATAGGAGATAATGTTAACAAAATTAGATCAATAAATAATTTTTGTAAATTTATAAACTATACATAAGAAATAATAAAAGACAAATTAGAAATGGTTTATATTAGAAGCAGTACAAATAGAACTAAAAGAGGCATGATAACGCTCTAGGAACGATCCTAAAGAGCATCACTGGCAATTTAGATGCCAATGATGGTGAAAAATATGATAAGATATTTAATGAAATAAAAAATAAGCAGGACGACCTGCAAACGCAATTAAAACTGCAGTACACGGTCAGCAGTAACGTAATCAATAAATTCAACGAAGCTATTGACATTATAGAGCAAAATAATAATGAATTAAAAGATAAATTAATAATAATGAATCAGGAATTAACGGAGTTCCAAGAAATTAATCATATAGTAAGTAAAGTGTTGCCTATTTTTTCAGGCGGGCTTAACGTCCAACTAACCAATGTAGGTGTCGGGCGGGGGCGGGAAGCGCTACTTTACTATTAAACATATTTTAACCAAAGATAAAATTTAGCAGTTATACGCGGTGGACTCGAACTGTGTCCCTCCCAATTAACAAGTCCATGACTAATACCACTACCCAACGCTTAACTTTATATTTTCATGTTCCACCACGATCAAGTCGAATTCTAATCAGTTCAATTAAGAACAATACTGAGTGATTAAAATAACACAGGCATCTCGTCCTCCTGTGAACACCGACCAATGCCCATTTTTCAGGCCCTGCCAATTTTGGGGATGCAGCGTTTTGCCAATGCCTCCCGAAGCCCCCCTAGTTTAGAGGAACACAGACAGCCAACACAACTTGTACATGATAAAATGTAAAACAACCTACAAATAATAATAAATTATAATATCAATAAAATTCAACTGTCCTGCGAAGTATGAAAATATTATTAATCTGGTAAAAATAAATCATTGAAATAAAGTATCCCATATTATCATTGTTGATAAAGAATGCTTTCAGGGACAAAAATGTATTAAGGCTTTTTTTTCCTAAAAAAAAAAATATCCAATTTTCCTTTAGAGATTTTCCCTCTTACTCCTAGTAAAGGAAGTATATGTAATCGTGCCAACATTTTTGTGGACATAGTCTAGTTTTTTTCACCATCGGATATACTCCCGTTTTTGAGATTCCTGAAGTCCACACAAAGTGGTATATTGTAGAAAAATGGTCCCTCAATGTGGGGTATGTATTTGAAACATCAATAAGCTTCAAAACGAAGCATCGCAGAAGGGTGAACTAGATATTTTCCCTTTAATTATCACCAGGGTTTTGAGTAAAATTTTTTTTAAAGTATCCAACCGGAAAAAGTATCATGCATGTTTTTTTTTCACGTTTTGTCCGAATTTTTTGTCCCCTCGAAAATGCTTCAAACGTCTGCTAATATTTGGCAGGGCTTTGGTCGTATAAAAATTCCTCAAATATTCTTACAAGAAGCCTCTGTAACAGCAAGAGAGCAAACAGCAAAGAAAGCAAGAGAATCTCAACCGCTCTCTCGGACTGGAGTGGGAGAAGCTATATAAATATAGCGACGGACAGTCCATAAAACACAGTTAAACAGTGAAACACAGTTGAGAATTCAGTTCAATATATCCAATAGCTAGGTGTCATTACTCTAACCACTCTACCTTAAACATTTCTTTATTGTAAAGTCCAGGCAGTCTGTCTCTACTTATTAATAGATTAGTTAACCAGTGTTAACCAAGTCTTCGTCTTAATTCATCAACCACACAAATTCTCTCCACCCTACACATCCATTATACCTCAAACGTTCAGGAAATAACAAAAGAAATAAAACTACTACTTGCAAAATCAGATTTTTCACATTAAACAGTGAAATAGTAGAATAAAAAATTCAGCTCAGCATTTCAGATTTTTTCAGAGCTATTTCAAAGTTTTATACAGATTCAAAATTGAAATTCTATACATATCTTAACCCTGAAGACAGTACTAATCGACGCATCAGTCATACGCCGAATTATTAGCCGAACCGGAAATTGGTGATGAACTTTATGCCCTACACAGTACAGAAAGTCTTCACAATAAAGACAAACATTCAACATCCCTTTGGATATAGAAAAAAATCAGCTGCGAAATCAATTTTCCAACTAAAAAACTTCTGTCACGCAGTAATATCAGTATCAGAACCTAGACTTAAATCTCCAATGCACCAACTGCTAGGAATATGGACACACAAAAACTTTTGCTATTTGGATTTGAGACGGGGCCGGTTAAAATGTGCCGGGGCCCACCATTTTTCTAAATGCTCTGATACAAAACTTGCAAAACCAAAACCTGTGGTGACGACCAAACTGCCCAACTATTAGCAGATGTTGAAGCCATTTTCGAGAAAATCGGACAAAAGTGAAAAAACATGCATGATACTTTCGGTTGAGTAATTTAAAAAAATAATTTACTCAACCCTGGTGATATCTAAATGGAATATCTAGTTCACCCTTTCTGCGATGCTTCGTTTTTGAGCTATGATGTTCAAACACATACACCCACATTGAGACCATTTTCTAAAAACCACTTTTTTTGGACTCAGGAGATCTCAAAACGAGTATATCCGATGAAAACTAGATATCGAAAATTTGGCACGATTACAATACTTGCTCTTACTAGGAGTAAGAGAAATCTTCATAAAGAAAACGGATTATTTTATTTTTTATGAAAAAAGCCTTAATACATTTTTTCCCCTGAACATTCTTGTCAACAATGATAATATGGTACTTTATTTCAGTGATCTTATTTTACAATTTTAATAATATTTTCATACTCCGCTATGTACATTTATTTTATTATTTGATTATTTATTATTTATATTATTTTGTAATTGTTTACATTTACCACGTACAAGTGTGTCTGCTTTTCTGTGGTTCTCTAGAACTCGGGGCTCGGGAGGCATCGCAAACGCTGCATCCCCAAATTGGCAGGCCCTGAAAATGGCATATGGTCGGTTGTCACAGGAGACTAGATGCTTTGTTTATTTTAATCACTCAGTATTGTTCTTATTGGAACTGATAGAATTCTGACTTGATAGTTGGTGAAATATGAAATATTAAAGTACAGCGTTCCTTTTAAATTTTCGTATCTGTATTTCACAGGAAATATATAAATATATATAAAACTGATATATATATATCATACTACTTGCTTTTAGTTACTTTTTAAAAACAATTTATTTTATTTATTACAACAATTACTAATTACACTTTTGACTAATTAATTATTATTAATTAGCAAGTAAACAATTCTTATAACATTTGATGATCACTTAAACTCTAGAATTAAATCTGAGTGCAAATAGCGGTTAATAATTTATATTCACTAAATCACTTGACTAGCCGGCAGAGTGACGAACTGGTTAGAAACACTGTAGAAGAAGAACTGTCGTCCTTTGGCCGTAGGTCCATTATATATCTTCATTAAGTGCTTTGATTAGCAGGGCCTTATCTATTGTTGATTCAGTGGTTTTCGCTCATATAACTCCTCCATCCCTAAATGGAACTTCCGTGGGAACTGGAGCATTTTGGGTGACTGGTACCGTTGGTTTCCAGTGGAGGTACGCTTTTATGCCAAGGTAGATGGCTATGACGCCAATAAGTAGGAGGGTCCAGGTGTTTACTTTATGTGTTATAAAAGACACCTCCGTGTTTCCTGTCGATGGTTTGTACTGTAATTTTGCCGGTTCGAGGCTTTTCAGGTTGATGGTAAACGTTGATCTTTTTATCGCTGGGTCTGGTTCCAGTTCCTTAAGTAATTTTGGATGTCCAACGGATGTGGATTCGTGAGCGAGTTGTATACCCTGGCAGAATAATTGGCTGTCCCCAATTTTGATTAAATATATTCCTTTATTATAAGTTTTGACTTCCGTAGATTCTTTTCCTCGTATGCGGAGGGTTTCTTCATTTTGGAATACTGCTAGATATTGATTTGCTTCTTCCAGCCATTGTAGTTGATTGGTGTTTGTATTCAGTTTTGTGTATTCGCATGACGAAGTGGTCTCCTTTGTTAGGACTTCTTTTTCACAACCTAATTGCTGGTGTGATATATAGTTGTTGTTGCATATATAGTCTTGCACTGAAATTCTTGGACCTATTCGCTGTAACCCTTGCACTTCCGAGTTATTTGCTACTAACAAATATTTAACATTTGGTATAATGGTTACATATTCTTCGTTTAACCTAGATGGTATAGGGTATAAGTAATACAAGTTAAATTTTCCTAATTGTACCAATGGTAATTTAAGTATACAAATTATTTCATTATTCTTACTGATTTTACAATCTAAGTTTATTATTTTTTCTATCTCGTACATATTTTCGGTTATCTCGTACTTTTATTAGTAATTGATCATTGTAATGTTCTACAACCTTTAACAATTCTAAATATAATTCATTAGTAGAAATTACTAGGATGCATTGTTTTCAGTTTACAAAATATTAAAGAGTTTTCTACATCTCTAATTGTATTAAGCAAGATGGTATACACTATTCTTATCTGTTCTAATATACTTACTATATGGGGGCGGGTGTTGGTGTAGTGGTTATGAGCATGGACTTGTAAGTGGGAGGACCCCAGTTCGAGTCCAGCGTATAACTGCTAAATTTTATATTTGTTTAAAAAATGTTAATAGTAAAGTAGGCGCTTCCGCCCCCGTCCACGACACCTAATTTGGTAGTTGGACGTTAAGCCCGCCTGAAAAAATAGGCAACACTTTACTTACTATATGATTAATTTCTTGGAACTCCGTTAATTCCTGATTCATTATTATTAATTTATCTTTTAATTCATTATTATTTTGCTCTGTAATGTCAATAGCTTCGTTGAATTTATTGATTACGTTACTGCTGACCGTGTACTGCAGTTTTAATTGCGTTTGCAGGTCGTCCTGCTTATTTTTTATTTCATTAAATATCTTATCATATTTTTCACCATCATTGGCATCTAAATTGCCAGTGATGCTCTTTAGGATCGTTCCTAGAGCGTTATCATGCCTCTTTTAGTTCTATTTGTACTGCTTCTAATATTAACCATTTCTAATTTGTCTTTTATTATTTCTTTTGTATAGTTTATAAATTTACAAAAATTATTTATTGATCTAATTTTGTTAACATTATCTCCTATTATATCTTATATCTACTTATATTACTTTCATTTATTTCTTCAAGTATGTCATTGTAGTAATTGTTAGTACAGTGTAATTGTTCTAGCAATGGGTTTAACTGATAGTAGTGTATCAATGTGTGTGTTGTAGTCTGGAGTCTAGCTGTTCCCATGTTTACTGGTAGTATGCCTGGATTGTACGTTATGTTCTTGATCTCAAATCCTTGAGTTAGGATTGTAAGGGACATGGAACAGTTTCGTTGCTTTTATTAGGTTTTATTTTTCTGGGGCGTTTAATATTGGATATGTGTACTTTATTTTGTGTGTTATAATGTCTGGGTGTTATAGTCGCTGTTTTCAATTTGTTATTTATTGTTTCAATAGTTTCCTTCTTATACCTGTCTTTAGTTTTGCTCATTTTTTGTTTGTTCTTTATGCATATTTCCTTTGGGATGTCAGGGGGTGTTTCCCGATTCTTATTTCTATTTTCTAGTATCTTACTTTTAGTCAGTTCACTTTGATTTCTGATTGTTCGTATAGTAGTTTAGTTTTCTGTCTGTGGTTGATGATGTAATTGTTAATGAGTTGTTTCTCTAGGTTCATTTCAAAAATAGGTTTTGTGTGTATGTGTCCATGTAGTGTTTCGAAAGGAGTGAGTTTTGTTACTGAATGTATGCTGTTGTTGTAGGCTAATACTGCATAATTTACTTTTGTTTCTAAGTTGTCCTTTTGAAATTCTTCTCTGTCTTTTAGTATTTTTATATGTTCGGTTAAGGTGGAATGGAATCTTTCAGCGATCCCGTTGGATTCCGGATGTGTAAGTTTATCTTATGTAAGTCCAGTAGTTCTTTTATTATGGAATTGTTGAATTCTAGTCCACTGTCTGAGATAATTTGTTCAGGTAATCCGTAGTACGTGAAGTGTTTAATTAGTTTGTCCGCAATTTCCTTGTCCAGATTTTAGTTAATAAACTTGTGCAAATTTGGAAAATGGGTCAATTATTGTTAGGAATTTGTTTCCGTCTAAGATCAGGCTGTCTATGTGCAATATTTCAAAGGGTCTAGTTGGGGTAGGTGTGTGATTAAATTTAGGTTTGATTGGTACTCTGTCGTATTTGGTTCGTAAACAAATGTCACATTGGTTTATGTATTGTTGGATTGTTTCCTTCATGTTTGGCCAGTAGTATTGCAAGTCTCATCTATTCCTCGGTGATTCGTCTTTCCTGTGTGGTAGTTTTCTATTGTTTCCTCGATTTCGTCTTTATCCTCTATGCCTATTAATTTTTGTGAGAATTTTACAAACATAATTTCTGAGACCTTAAAATGATTCATTAAGGTGGCTGTACATGGAGTGTAGATGTCGTTTTCAAAGTACAGTCCGTATTTTGTACAGTCCTGGTGGCACGTATTCTTTTATGAATTCTATTATGTCCTCTAAATTGTTTTCTGAAATTTCTGTTAATATTCTTGTTTTTGTATTAAAAATTTTTTTATTTTAGGTTCCCTGGGTTCATATTTCACAAGTGATAGGATTATTTGGTTGTTACTAAAGTTTACTGGGCCTTCAATTATTGGAAATATGGTGTTGTATTTCCGTAAAAGTTTGAATGTATTGTCATGTCGCTTTCTTCGTCTTCTATAATCTGTAAGTCGTTATTTTCTGTGTCCGCTGAGTCTTGGTTTACTATTAGAGATTCATTGTCACTATCGTTTGGCTCTATTAATTGTGTTTCTTCTTCTATTACGTTTTTATTTATTACGGTATTGTTTTTGCAATATTTTGTAATTAAGTCTTTAATAAATTTGTCGGCGTCTTCGTCTGATATATTTCTTGTTTTTTCTATGAGTTCTTCTATCATTTCTCCTGTGTCCTTTTCTGTTCTGGTTTCTTTCATATTTAATTCGATTCTGGATAGGGCGTCGGCTACTTTGTTTTAATTAATTATCTATAATTATTTAATTATTTTTATTTATAATTCACGTAGTTAATTATGTAATATTCTTTCTATAATTTACATAGTTAATTATTTAATATTTTATTTTCTTTCGATAATTTACATAGTTAATTATTTAATATTTTATTTTCTTTCGATAATTTACATAGTTAATTATTTTATACTTTCGTGTTCACCTTGTATCGTTCGTACAGCGAACGGGTAGTTTCCGGTATTTCCGATATGATAGGATTTAACAAGTTTTGGATTCGTTGTGCGGTTAAATTGATTAGTGGGTTTTTGTACGAATTGTGTCGTGGCTTTATACTGAAAGTCATTTGTCAACATGGAGAGTGCCGTGTTTAAAGTCCTGAGGATTTTTGGCCTTCATGATAGATCCTACGTGTTCATATTGTCCTTTCAATAATGTACGAAGAGCATTCACTGTCGCGTATTCACTTAATATGCGCGCTTCTGCGGCTGGTTTCTTATTTTTAAAATAGCTTAACATTAGATTTAATATGCCTTGTATTTTTTAGTAAAATTGTAATGGTGTGTCTGTTCCTTGTTTTAATCTAACTAATTCTGCGTTTAATGTATAACTGTCTCTCTTGTCTGAATATATGTTTATTAATACTTGTCTTAATTGGTCGAATGTCGCGAATTCTGAGTACAATCAGTGCGGCTGGGGCTTTAATTTTTGCTAAGATTGAGGATTGTAAATATTCATTCTGAAAGTCATTGGGGTCCGCGCTTCCAAATCGTGTCACTAATTTTGTTCTTATTTCTAGAAATCGTGCAAGTAGTTCTGGTCCTCCATGAAAGTCTGGGATCATATCAATATATTCCTTTTTTAGTTCCTGTCTAGCCTTTTGTCAAATTAAGGTGTAAAATAAAATAAAAAATATTTCAGATAATCTAGGAGATAGTTTAATTTAATATTTAATTAAAGATTTGAAAAGGTTTTTTCAAATTGGTTAATATTATAGAGGTTCTTACTTACATTAGCCAAATTGCAATTCCCATTGGTAGGTTAATTCTATGAGCTGTTGAAATAGTAGCGATTTTATTTACACTAAAACCACCTAGAATTGTCCGAACGACTGCGCCAGTTATAATATTAATTGCTTTTAGTTACTTTTTAAGAACTATTTTATTTATTTATTACAACAATTACTAATTACACTTTTGACTTATTAATTATTATTAATTAGCAAGTAAACAATTCTTATAACATTTGATGATGGGGTCAAGGAGTCTTCTCTTTTTTAATGTGGGAAGCTCCAGGTGAATAGAAGGCTTCACCTTCTATTCGTCAAGACCGTCCGAGCGCAGCATTAAGTTATACTGCACCCTTCTCGAGGTGGCTCCGTTTAAAACCAAACTCGGCGGCTCTAGACCTGGACGTCGATAAAGTCCCCGGCGGAACTTGGGTGTACCCGCTGGTCATCTGAGGTGGTGCCCCCAGGGGCAGCTTCAGAGACACACCCCCCCCTAAAACAGGGTGTTATGCGTACCGTGCCCATGTAGGTTTGCAGCCAGGGGGTAATACAGGCTGTATTATAACGGTGCCTTTCTGAAACCGGGCCGCATCAGGGAGTAATAAATGGCCTTGCTGTGTCATGCGGGGCTCTGGTGCAGTCGACCGATGAGAAACCCTAGCTGTACGTGGGAATGATCCATGAAGAAAACTAAAAAATCTAAATTTGAAACCAGGCGGGTAGCTACCGCCACTTTACAACCTGCGGCCCAAGCCACAAAGGAGCGCGCTCCCAGTGGAATGGGCATGCGGGGCATGCCTCGCATCAGCGAGGCGAGTACTTCTCGTCAAGCTGAGCAGGTTCAAGTAAGTAAGCGGGTGGATACCGCGATTGTAACAATGGAACCTCAGGTATCCAAGGAGCAAGCTCCTGGTGGGGGTGAAGCTGGCAGTAGGCCTATTACTAGCGGTGGCGGGGAGGCTCCCGCTCATCCTTCTGGTGCGGCAGGGAAAGAGGAGGCACCGGGTCGGAAAAGGAGCGGGAGGAAGAGGACGTTACCGCCACCGCCCCCAGGGCAACCGGGGGCGATAGATGACCCTCTGAGGAGAGGCCTCAGTGGTGCAGGCGTTCGATGGTATCTCCGCGCGCTTGCTGGGGGCATGACCCCCCAGGAAGCAAGAGCGGAGGCCGAGAAGCACAGAGCACAGCGGGTGAGCAGTAGCCCACCTCAGCGTGCTCATGGTAAGCGGGAGAGATATATAACACCTCCCGAAAGGAAAGACATTAAAAGAAGAAGGGTGGTACCTTCTGGTAGTACACATCCCGGGACTTCCTCGGGGGCCAACCCAAGCCTTTGCCGTCCTGGCACCAGCTATGCTGGTGCAGTACAGGCGGTGAGGGTTGGGGTGATGCCTCGAGGTTTCCCGGATGTGATACTCAGTGCTGAGGAGTTATCAGCACTGGAGGATGCTATTGTGGAGGAAATAGCCCTTGGATGGGAGCATAAGCTCCAATTTGAGGGCATACATTTTCGTCCAGGGATGCTGTGGCTAGATTGCTTTGACCAGCACACGGCGGACTGGCTGCAGAGCAGGGTATCAACCCTGAGTACTTGGACGGGAGTGGAGTTGATGGCGTGCTCGGGAGAGGATTTCCCGAAGATGCACACCATCACTACTACTTTCCAAGGAGTGCGGAGAAGGGCATCAAGAAGGTCTTGGCCTTGGTGGATGCCCAGAACGTGGGAGTAAACACGAAGATCTGGAAGATCCTCGTGTGTAAAGAGGAGAATGGAGGCCTCTTGATGACCGCCGCGATCGACGATCAGTCGTTTGAGGCGGTCAGGAGGGGAGGAGGAACCATCCGATTTCGGTTTGGGAAGCTCCCCATTAGAGGCTGGAAGAAGCTGGAGGGTGAAGGGGATGATAAGGAGCAGCAAGCTCCTTTGTCCTCTACTCCAGCAGAGGAGCCGCCGAGGGAGAGTTCATCCCCGGGGCTCGAGTACGATTCTCAGCGACGGGAGAGCCTGGGAGACATGGGAGCAATGGATCTCTCAGCCCTCCGGGCAAGCCTCTCGGTCGAGGAGGAGGAGAAGCTCCTGGGGGAGGAGGAGGGGGTGCTCCCCCCCCATGAGCAAGTACCCTTCGGGAATGAGTACCGGGGTAGCCCAGGCGAACCTACACCAAGCAAAGGGGGCATCGGCCACCATTGCGAGGTTGTTCGCCAAAAGGCTACTTAGCCTGGTGCTGATTCAGGAGCCGTGGACAGTCAAAGGACGGATTTGTGGACTGTCAGGTAAGTACAGTAAGGTAGTATGGGATGCTAAAAGTGAAAATCCTAGGGCCTGCACCCTGATCAGAAATAATATTAATTACACATGTTTTTCAGAATTTACGACGCGGGATCTGGTATCCATTTTGGCCCACTTGAATTATGGAGGTAACAACCGCGCCGTTGTGATAGCATCCAGTTACTTCGCTGGGGACAGGGATGTACCGCCGGCGGAGGTTCAGAGGTTGGTAGAATACTGCCGGGAGCGGAAGCTGCCTTTCCTCATTGGATGCGATGCGAACGCCCACAACAGAGTGTGGGGGAGCAGAAGTAACAACAGAAGAGGTGAGTACCTTTTAGAGTTTATCCTCCAATATAACCTAGATATTTTTAACGTCGGGGCGTCACCTACGTTCGTAACTAGGGCTAGGCAGGAGGTTCTGGATATTATCTTTGGTAGTCCTAGCATCGGGCAGTTTGTCGGGAGCTGGGAAGTCTCGGATGAGCCTTCCCTTTCAGATCATCGAATTATTACATTCAGTCTGGAGGGGTTTGGCGATGGGGGTGCAGAGTGGAGAAACCCCAGACGTACGAATTGGGAGGAATTTGTTACCAATTTGAGCTGCGCTCTAAATCGTACCGGCACTGCGAGGGCGCCGCAGTGTCGTTTGGAGCTGGAGCATAGGGTAGAGGAACTGAATGAGGCGCTGGTAGGCGCCTTTGAAGACAGTTGCCCCGTGAGTAGACTCCGGTGCTGTAAGGTCGTCCCTGGTGGAGCAGAGATCTGACCAATCTAAGATCTAAAGTGCGCAAGCTCTTTAATAGGGCCAAGCGCACTGGGGATTGGCAGAGCTACACGCAGGCGCTTACTACCTACAACAAGACGATTAGCAATGAGCACTAAAAAGAAATAAACGGCAGTTGTACAGGAAATTCTGTGGAGGACATTCAGAACGCTCCGTCAGCGCCGTGCGCAGCCAGAGTATTGTGCAGTTAAGGCACAAGACGCGCCGGTCAAGACCGCACAGTGTTGGGACACGTCTGATGTACTGTCAAAAAGCGCTGATGGGGCCAGCGTATGTACGCCGACGAGTCTGGGGTGCCGAGCAAGCGTGCTGCGTTGCTGTCCTGCTGGAGACCCATTTTCCGGGGAGTCTGCCACCAGAAGATGGTACTGACACGATAGGGCCCAGCAGACCGGTAAGGGATGACTGGGAGGTGGCCAGAACCATCTGCACGTCACTAAGAATAGAATGGGCAATAAATAAGTTTCAGCCCTTCAAGTCGCCTGGTGTGGATGAGGTTTTCCCGGCCCTCCTACAAAAGGGCCTAAGGGAGGTTCTTCCACACTTGGTTAAGATCTTTCGGAGCAGTTTGGCACTCGGGTATATACCGAGGCCGTGGAGAAGGGCTAGGGTGGTCTTTATCCCCAAGGTTGGGAAAAGGGATGCCACCTTGCCCAAATCCTTCAGGCCTATCTGCCTCACGTCTTTTCTTTTAAAGACTATGGAGAAGGCCGTGGATAATTATATCAGGACAGGTGTTCTGGAGAGGGTGCCCTTGCACCCCTGTCAGCACGCATATCGAGCGGGAAGGTCGACGGATACCGCTCTATATCGGCTGACAGATGTAATTCAGAGGACCCTAGATGTTAAGGAAACGGCCATCTGTGCCTTTTTGGACATAGAAGGCGCGTTTGACAATACTTCCCATGAGGCGGTTGGCAGAGCCCTTGCTAGAAGGGGGGCGGATGGAACAACCGCCAGATGGATGATGGAAATGTTGTCTACAAGAACGGTAGAAACTGTGGTGGGCTCACGGACCATCCGCTCCCGCACTACTCGTGGCTGCCCGCAAGGGGGGGTTTTGTCACCCCTAATGTAGAGCCTGGTGGTGGATGAGCTCCTCTACAAACTGACGGACGTCGGCATTGCCTGTCAGGGATATGCTGACGAAGTCGTCATTATTGCTAGAGGAAAGTTTGAAG
>JAAEAF010010409.1:0-29139 GCA_011037195.1 Triatoma infestans
GCACGAAATCTTCCTGTCCGTTGCGGTTATAGAACCTAAACGGAATACTAAGTTTGAGCTCTCTGCGACTTTTCGTTTTCGGGGTAATCTGTTAAACACACGCAAACATACAGAACCTTCGCTAAAAACATTTCTTTCGAATTCAGAGGACTTCAAAACACGTATTTCCGTTGACAATTCAATTTCAAAAAAACTCACAAGACTTTCTCGTACTGTCGTCATTAAAGTTATTAAAATGACAAATTTTTCTCTAAACATGGACAATTTTGTTCAGTTGCCTGGGGTGGCGCGGTATATTTTGGTTGGCACAGATGCCCGAGAGAAATTGAATGTGTTCAGAGTGGACAAAGGAGTGGACAAGCTCAAATTTTAACATTCAAAATATAACGTCTCAGATTCCTCAGAACAACCTTCAAAAATGAAATCTTCCAAATCCTGTTATGTAAAGTTGCATTAATGGTAAATTGATTTTTTCAAACTTAATTCTAGAAATGCTTTGAAAGTACTTTTAACAAAAAATCTGGTGTGATACACTCACACAACTTTCTCTTACTCCATTTTTAAAAATTGTGATTGACAAAGGTGACGGTTAGTATACCAAATTTAATGAAATTTGTCGGTGTTTTTAATGGCGGAAATCGCAAAAATTTAAAAAACTGTTCTGTAAAACTTCCGGTTTACTAATTTTCTTGAAACTCCGAATTTTGGCAATCTATTTCTAATTAATTTTGTTTACATGGTAGGTTTGTATAATCTATAATCAACTATGATAGAACTTTAGAGAACACCACTCTCCCAGAAACCCCTCTTAAATGACTTTTCCAGAAGAAATGTTGCACATAAAAGTTGTAGTATTTTTATCTGTAGTTCACATTCCAAGTTTAAAGAAATTGGTTGAAATCGTTTTAGTGAAAATAGCAGAAAAGTGAAAAATACTTCCTAGTATGAACGCACTTCTGATCATCCGATTTTTTTCAAACTCGAAATTTCAACAACATATTTAATTCTAATTAATATTATTTAGATGATAGAATTGGTAATAAACTGAAATAACACTTTAGAGGACAAGCCACCCACCCCCTCCCTCAAAAGTACCCTTAAATGAATTTTCCCAGAAAAATGTATATATTTTATAAAAATGTATATATATTTCTCTACTGTATAATGTTAATATAGGCTTAAAAGTATTGCTAGAATTCCAAATTTGAAGAAAATTGGTTAACCGGAAGTGCGTTACTGATTTGGTTTTTCAGTTTTTTGGAATTTTCTCGAAAAGATTATAATCTGCTTGAAACTTGGAATGCTAATCGCACAAATATAAATCTATCACTTTCATTTGAACAAATGGTTCAAAATAAGTTGATTTTTAGATAGTTTTGCAAATTTTGCGGCGTTAAATTCCAAATATATGGGGTCGGTTCAATGTCATTGGCGCGCTCTTGTGGGCGACAATGTATCTCCATTTTTGTTATGGCAGCCAAATGAAAAAAAATTTAAAAAATTATTTAAAAGAAATTATATTTAAATTTCTTATATTTTTGTTTAAATTTATTTATTTAATTTTTATTATATTTAAATATTATTAAAAAAAACAAAAAATTTCACATTTTTATATTGAGAAAAAGTGAAAAATTATTATCAGTTTTCATAATTTTCTAATTATTTATTTTACCAAAAATTTTCACTGAATTTAATACTGGGAAATTTATTATCAAAGTTTTCGTGTGTGTTATATAGAGTATATTAAAGCGCCCATTATCTGACCGGTTGTCAAGGTAACTATTCTCTGTATATTGCCAAGGTAGATTGTATAAACAGGGCTCTGTGGTGTTAATTACAAGCAAACTAATGTGTCCTCATATATTAACGCTAGATGTCGCTTCAAATTACACCACGAAATATTTAAATTTTGTCATAATGTCATTATTAATTTGGTTGAAAGAAATATATGACGAGCTGATAAATGTAAATAATAAAGATACTCAGAATAATATTTGTTAGTTTCTGAATTATTTAAAAAAAAGAAAAATCTGGTGTAATACATTCCTACGATTTTCTCTCGCTTCGGTTTCTTTTTAATTTAAGACGTGTCAATATCTGTAGTCATTAGCGCCCGGAGTCTTCCCAGTGCTCTCATTACAGACAACACTGTCCTAGGAAGAGAAAATCTCGGTAACAATTCCGAATAGTCGAACTGGAACAAGTTTTTCTTTCAAAACAAGATTTTTGGGCATAAGAGAAGTTTGGGAAATGTGTTCACACCTAGTATTTGCATATTGACACAAAATAAATTGATGAATCTTTTTGTTTGAAAAAAAAAAGTGTTATAACGTTTTAATTCGTAACAAATTTGGACGAAAAACGTTGCTAAAATATAATGTATTTTGTCCATAAATAATCCATACCTAAAAACGTATTTTACATACACGTGTATTTATTAATTATGCATTCACTAATAATAATTAATCAAGTAGGTAACACCGCTGTTCTCTGGATACGTAATATCACAAACAAACAAAGATACCAACACCAAATACACAACAGAACATACATACAATACACACAAAACAGCCAAAGCTTGCTATCTACTTTAACCTCATTAATTTCACACTAAACACTTTTACATACATTTTATTGATTCTATCTTGGTACACTTGAATGCACATTCCAGTGTTGAGCAGGTTGGTGTTATGGCGATAAAGGAATTTTGTTTAATCCCATTTTGTCCGTTGTACTGAATTTATTTGTACTTTAATTCTAAGTTTAAAGTTAAAGATTGCAATATATTCAACTATTTATTCTTTTTTCACTTTTTGTAGACGATCTTCCGGCTCTGTTTCCTTGCAGAGAAATATTAATATTCTGGAAACATATTGTGTCCAGTGGAACCTTGCTGTCAATTTTGAAAAATCCAAAATAATGATATTTCGAAAAGGAGGCATATTAGCGGCTTCAGAAAAGTGGTTCTACAAAAATTCCCGGATAGAGGTAGTGAACGCTATAAGTACTTGGGTATCGTTCTAACTCCGCGTATATTCCTGGTCCCCCACCTCGAAAATAAAGTGTCGATAGCTAAGCTCGGTTTAAACCGGTTTGGTCTAACTTTATTCTTAATAAGAACGTTCCTCTCGACGCCAAATATAGGATTTTCAAGAGTGTATCACGAGCAGTCCTTTCATATGGTGCCAAACCATGAAAGGGGTTTCAACGTTACGACATTGACATCGAAAAATTTCAAAGATTTTTCTTAAAAAAATTATTCTCTCTTCCCTCTCCAATGCCTAATTATGTACTATCGATTGAGTGTGCTCTTGAACCGTTAGAGACTTTCACCCTTGCTCTACACTTCAAATACTGCCTCAGAACCGTAGCTCTTGACAATCATCGCCTCCCGAAAATTGTTGCACCTGAAATTATTCAGTAGAAACTGTTTTGGTTTAAACAGTGGCTTTCGATGGCTCGTGATTTTTCCAGCGACCTATCTTGCACTCTTAACGATCGTGATAAATGGAGTGATCAACTTTCGAACTTACTTAATAAAATTAGATCCGTTCGCATCGAAGAGTCATTTTGCCGTGCAGGGAATTCTGATCGCTTTTTTTTTTGTATAAAACTTTAATCACTGACCATAGGTCATTTGTAACATCGTCCCTATTCAATAACCTCAGACTCTCAGAGATATGCTGGTTGTTGAAACTAAGAGCAGAACTGTTATACCTAAATTATACCCCCTGGTTGGAGAAAGATTCCGAACGAGAAATGTGTCCTCTCTGTAACTGCCAAGTACGGGAGGATTTGTTTCACTTCTTGGCAGAATGTCCTGCTTTATTGGATGTGCGGCTCCTCCATCTCGGCAAATGTTCACTTTCTGGAGGAGAAATTATTGTTTACCTATCCGGACAACGGCCTTGTCATCCTTTAATTACTTATGCTCGCCACGCTTGGAGAGTTAGGCACGTCAGGATCTCAGATTCTTTAGGTTACCTTTTCAGTTTTTTATTGTAATTTATAAAACTACGTTTGATTTATTTAACCATTAGTGTGTTAATACTTTTATTTACTTTGCTATCTTATTCCAGTTCTGTTTTAGTTCTAGTCTAATTCTTGCTGTTTTTCATCATTTTTCTTTTTTGTATTATTTTTGTTATGGCTGTAAACTCTAGCAGACGGCTCTTTGCCATGCTTCTGTACTCAAGTATTATATGATATCTACTGTAATTTTTAAAATAAAGTACTTGTAATAATAATAATAATAATATTTAACTATTTAATTATTTGGCTTAAATAAATCGTGACCATGGTTATTTTTTCGTTTTTGAATTGCCACCAGAAATACATATTTTGAAGTTTCCAAAGTACGAAAGAGTGATTTTTTTACTTTCTCTTACCCCTAGTAAGAGCAAGTTTTGTAATCGCGCAAAAATTTTTCATATCGAATTTTCACGGAAATATCCGTTTTCAGGTCCCCTGTGCAAAAAAGTGGTTATAGCAAATGGTGTGTGTGTGTGTGTGTGTGTGTGTGTGTGTGTGTGTGTGTAAACATAGCTCAAAAACGAAAAACCGTAGAAAGTTAAAACTTGATATTCCGTTTAGGTATCACCATGGGATGTGACAGTACGTTATATGTCAAAATTCCTTAACCGGAAGTACCACTTTACTAGTTTTTTTTTTACTTTTTGCGATTTTCTCAAAAATGAGGCTGCGATGATTTTCTTTAAACTCACTATATCAACTACCCATACAAAATCTACAATTTTTATTTGAAACATTTTTCCGGGAAAATTCATTTAAGGGCACTTTTGGGGGAGGGGTGGGGTTATGTTTTTCTCTAAAGTACTATCTTGTTGATAAAGTATAATTAGACGATAGATTATACAATTCTATCATCCAAATAAACATAATTAGAAATTAATAGATCGGCCAAAATTCCGAATTTCAAGAATTTTAGTAAACCGGAAGTGCGCTTTTGCTGAACAGTTTTTTCAGTTTTCGACGAATTTCATTAAATTTGGTGTTCAAACTATGAAATTTGTCAATTATAATTTTGAGAAGTGGAGTAAGAGAAAGTTGTGTGAGTGATTCACACCAGATTTTTAAAAATGGTTTCATTGTCATCAATTGGGGATCAGACAAGAGGTTTCGATAAGATTGCTTGCGCAAGTAAATCACTTATTGAATAATTTTTTTTCGACAGTTTTCCCATTTTCTCGTGAATAGATGCAAATATTTTCTTTTAATTTCTTACACTTATTATATTTTTTTATAAGTAGATCACTTTTATTTCAGATATTTTTCACGGGAAAATTGCTCTTTAAGGGGATATTGAGAAAGTATATAATCCCCACCACATTTTCTTTAACCGCCATCCCATCTAAACGTTTCTAAACATTGTGATTAGTAAGAGAAAGTCGTGTGAGTGTTTCACACCAGATTTTTATTTTGAAACATTTTTTTCTAAGATAATTGATTTTCAGAAGGTATCTAAGGGGGAACTGTGACGTTAGGCTCCCCCTCTAAATGCCATAACAGTGTAATATTGGTTCTTCCACTTGATGAAACAGAAATATATCTCTAGATTACTTTGGCAAAAAATCCCATTTTTTAAAAATATTTGTCAATCAGGTGATTGTGAAAATTGTCGTGTGAAATTGTCAGGTGTTGTGGAAAGAAAGTTATCTGAGGGTTCATATTATAAAATTTCTCTCGTCTTCCAGAGTAATATTCAATAAAATTATTTCATCATAAGGACAACTATTGTTGTCTACTGTAGACAAGTCAAGAGCCTTAACAGTATAACGACTTCTTGGCGTATTCACTAGGTTAGGAGTATTCACTTAAACTCACTGTTATGGAAATAAAAATTGACTTAGTCCTTTTGTAATATAATGAGATTTATAACAATAGAAAAGGAAATAACAAGATTTTGTGTAGCTTTTGGAAAAAGGAAAAAAATTGAATCCTGATATGAATTGTAACAAGAAGGATCCATTGTTGGAAGGGGAAGAGTGTTAATACATCAAGACAAACTGTAATGGTTGGCAGGATATGGTGGATGTTGAGGTTGAAATAATATATTATATTGACATTGTACTTACAATATTACATTTTATTATAACTAGCAGAGGAAAGAGTATATAAAGAGAACAGAGTGTACGATTTAAGATTGACCTT
Organism: Triatoma infestans; assembly: GCA_011037195.1. Lineage (NCBI taxonomy): Eukaryota > Metazoa > Arthropoda > Insecta > Hemiptera > Reduviidae > Triatoma > Triatoma infestans. The sequence goes on from JAAEAF010010409.1 coordinate 6,172, forward strand.
ATTGCTGGTGAGTTGCTGATGTAGCAAGAGAAGTGGTGTAGCCTAGTTGAATAGAACTTTTCTACTTCTGATGGTGAATCTTTTGTGCTATTATGGCTTGAAGAGCTAGTGCTCTGTAAAAGGGCCTCTGGCAGAGAGTTGAGTTGAAATAGACGGTTGAAGACTTCTGGAAGCTGTTGCTAGATTGATGTAAATCTCTTGTTGTTACTTCAGACTTCTTGAAAAGTTCAATTCAGATCTTTGATATTGAATTCTGATTGTTGGTCTGGGACTCTTTGGGCGGACTAGTCTCACACTCTTTAAAGTAGATTTTTAGATTGATTTAAGCTCTCAAACTGCCAAATTTGGAAGCACTTACGTAATATAGCTTTTGGAAATTTGTAGCCATATCGAACCGGGTGTACCATACTGGTGGGCATGTCAAAAGGGAATTAAAAACTCGTTGAGGGCTAGCTTAGCGCTGATTAGCGCTCGTATCAGCGCAGAATAAGACTGATTATTCCTTTACATAAAGTAACCTCACTTGTAAGGCTCAATAATTCGCACTATCTAAATTAGTTTATAGTTTGCAAGTCTTAAATATCGAAAAACAACTCATCACAGACAAAGCCGATTGTGCTAAATTACCATTGTTTCCATACACAATTATTTTTTTCGTCAAGGTACAACCCAGGTAGAGGGAAGTTCAGAATTGGAATACGGGATAAAATCAACGTAAACTCTCTTTAAGTGTGAATGTTTCACAACAGATTTCTTTTAAAATCCAGTAGGTTCAATAGTAACGCCTGCATTAAATAATTCACAATTTGACTGGATTTTTTTAAAGAAAAAATATGGCAATTATATAGCATTTTCTAAATTGAGTTTTCATATTAAATTTTAGCAGATTGTTTTCCGGGCATATGAACAATTTATCTCACTTAGTTTGGGTAGTAGCCGGGGATCCGATTGGGGGAGGTTTAGATAAAAATTCATTAACCAGAAGTGTGAAAAATGTGAATGATCTTTTCTTCTTTTTTTTCCAATGTTCTTTAATTTTCTCGAACGATTTTTATTAAACATCGCAAACTAACGACACACTATATATATATATAAAATCGATACATTGACGAGTATACAGATAATAAAATTTTCCAGGAACCTATTCAAAGGATACTGGCAAAACAGAATATTGGAAATTGGACAGTTACTGATACTCTACTAACATTCATTTATTTAGAAAATAGAACTTAAAATACAATAGAAATTTGATATAGTAATCGATTATATTCTTTTGGTAAAAAACTGGATAACCTGGGTATGGATAAACAAATGGGTTTCACAGAAATTAAAAACTAGGAAAATAAAAATAATATCTTTATGTTTTACCTCTTTTGTTTGTTGTTGTTGTTATACATGATTAATAAAATGTTAAATGGAAATTACTAGCTAGAATTACATAACATAACACTTTTTTAAATAGCAAACTAAACAATAGATTGTTATTATATTTTGATAAAAGTTTTCTACAAGTTTTTATTAGTTTTATTATTATTATTGTTATTATTTTTCCTACGCATCGACAACTTGGGTCATTAGCGCTTGCCTCCTTGCTTGACGAGATAAAGGCCACTCGAGCTAGGAGGGCGCCTCTCTTTTTGCACGACTTCCATTGTAACTTCCCGTGGAAGTGGCATATAGCCGGGTGATTATTATTATTATTGTTATTATATTATAAGAGAAAGTCGTGTTAGTGTTTCATATCAGATTTTTACTTTCTCTTACTCCTAGTAAAGAGGAAGTATTGTAATCGTAACAAATTTTCGATATCAAGTTTTCACCCGGAAATACACGTTTTGAGGTCCTCTGAGTCGAAAAAAGTGGTTTTTAGAAAATAGTCTGTGTGTATGTATGTGAACAGCATAGCTAAAAAAAAACAAAAAAATCGAAAAATCGCAGAATGTTCATAAAAATGTTGCCGAAATTCAAATCCTCGTACTGTAACATTGCAATAAAAAACATCATTCATTATTGCTTAATGAGGATCAAGTAATGATGCTAATTCTCAAACTATAATTTCAAATAAAAGTGGCACTGTAAACGATTTTGCTAATGATTCGATTAACCCTGCTAACTTATTTTCGAATTACACATTAAATTAAAATGTATATTACCCACTGCCGCAGCGTATATATACATTGTAATTCGAAATACAATTATAATATGTAATTAGAAAATATATATATATATATATGATGCAAAAGGAAATCGCTTGTAGATGACTTTTAGGCACAGGTTCAATGCCACATTTCATGATCGCTCTCAAAAGATTTGTTTCAAGACATGGCATTTGCAGAGATTTATACGTGGCATTCACACCGACAACGGAACAAACTTTGTCGGTGGACACATCGAATTAAAGAAAACTTATGAACGATTACTTTCGTTAGATGATGTTAATATTAGTAATTATCTCAGTAACTATTCTATATATTGGCACTTTCTTCCTGCAAGGAGTCCTCCCTTTGGGGGACTACACGAGAGAGCGATTAGGAATGCCAAACGACACCTGTTAAGAATAGTGGGTAAGAATAGTGACTTATGAACAAATGCACACTGTGCTCTGTCAAATAGAAGCCGTCCTCAAATCTCGTCATTTAACCACATTTTCCTCAGATCCTAATGATCCCATACCAGGCTAGCTTAGCGCTGATTAGCGCTCGTATCAGCGCAGAATAAGACTGATTATTCCTTTACATAAAGTAACCTCACTTGTAAGGCTCAATAATTCGCACTACCTAAATTAGTTTATAGCCTCCAACTCCTGGACATTTCCTAGTTGGTGAGACATTAACTGCGATTCCCCAAGAAGCGGCTAATACGAGTCCGGATTTCAATCGTTTGAAGATATACAAGAGGCTACAAGCGTTATTACAACACTTTTGGCATCGCTGGTCAAAGTCATTGAGTATATCTCATGTCATTGCAACAACGAAATAAATGGCAAACAGCTGGCTCTCAATCCATTCGCATCGGAATGGAGATAATCTCCCAACTCTACTATGGAAGATCGGGCGAGTCGTCGAGATTCATCGTGGGACTGATAAAGTTCTGAGAATGGTCAGCATAATGCTGAGCAATAAACATGTAGCCAGAAGAAATGTAACAAAGTGCTATCCTTGCCATTGGACTTAGAGCAGACTTGAACTTTTTTACTTCCTTCTTCATATTATGTAATCTTTTTTTATTTACCAAATTTTTGTATTTAAATTTTGAAATTTACATTTCAAGGCATCCATGTAGTTTAATTGTTCTTAAATCTGATGTTTTTTATAAGAAAATATGTTAAATATATTATATTGTTAAATGAGGTATGCTAAAATACATCTTCTAAGCAAACACGAAGTTCTTTTTATTACAATTATGCTTTTATATACGGGTGTAACTACTTAAAAACTAAAACCAGGTCCGCACCCTTATACACACACACACACACAGATCAATTTCTAAAAATCACGTGCTTTGTTCTTGTCATGAAAAAACGATATCGATACGATTGCACCTGATACTTGCTCTAAACAGCTGTAAAAGAAAGTAAAAAAAAAGATAATGCAAGCTCTCGTTACTCAAAATATGTATTTTGATAAAAACTTAATTTAAAAAATCAGATACGAACAACTTAATAAATAAATAAAAATAAAAATACAATGAGTTTAAAACTTAGTTAATCCTATTATCAGAGGTTGTTATTATTTTAACGAAGTTGCGCTTGAGGTACTATTTTTAAATACATTTTCAACAATAAGAAAATTTAAACAATGGCATTTAATTGTTTACTGGGAGAAAAAAAGACAAAAACTGGCCAATTTAAAAAGTTGTTAATTAATTCAAATGTAATTGTGAAAGAGGTTTTTTTTGTTTACCTCTTGTAGTTTTGTGTTGCACATTGTTTAAAACAATTTTCTACTTTTTATTGTATTGTATTGTCTATTTAAATTTTAACTTAAACTCCAACTTTCCTATTGTTCATTCAATTCATAGGATAAAGGGGTTCAAGGGGATTTAATTTTTGTGTCTGAAGGTGTGTGTGTGTGTGTGGACGAACAATTAAATCTGGTGAGAAACACTCACATGACTTTCTCTGGCTGCTGTTAATACAATTAGATGTATATAAAATGATTAATTTTCTTGATGAGGTAGTATGAGGCCTATATGGTAGTGTGATGTTGTTGGTAATGTGTCAAGTGTTAAGAAGAAGCTCTGTTAATTTGGTCATGTGTGTGTGTATGTCTGCATATTGAGTTCTCCATGTATTTGGGTGTTCCTGATAAACCAGGGTGCGTTTAGTGCTGTTCGTAGAACTTTATTCTGAAATGTCTGTAATCGTTTCGTCAGTGTGTTACTTGCTGTGATCCAGACTGGGCAGGCATATGTCAGGAGAGGTCTGAGAAGCGTTTTATAGAGTAGTGTGGTGCAGGAGTGTTTGAGTGGTGTATTTCTGTTAATGAATGAGTAGAGCTGTTTCAGTCGGGTGTATGCTTGTTGTAGTTTAGTGTTAATATGTAGTCTCCAGGTGAGTCTTGTGTCCAGGATCACGCCGAGATAGCGCACTCCTTGGTCCTTTTGTTTCCAAGGGACTTCTTGGTTGTTGATATGCAGAATACGAAGGTTCTCATTCCGAAACCGTCGCAGAGCGAAGATTTTTGCTTCAATTTTGGAAACGTTTAGCTTTAGTTTCCATCGCTGGAACCAGTTTGATATTGTTTCTAAAGACGTCTTTAAGTCAGTGATGCTTCTGTGCAAGTCTGTGTTGGAAGAAGCATGGTGTCGTCTGCGTATGTAGCTAGTGTCATGGCTACGTCTAGAAAGACAGCTGCCGTGTATTTTCTGCCCTCAAAGTTTTGTACAATGTGTTCTGTGATTCTTTTAAGTTGATGTACTGGGGAATGTCTTGGTCTAAATCCGAACTGATGTGGTGGAATTGGGTTTGTGTCTGTTAAGTGTTGTAAGAGTCTTTTGTAGATTAGTTTTCTAGTATTTTAGAGAGAGAGTTTAAGAGGCTTATTGGGCGATAGCTGTTAGGGTCAGATTTTGGCTTCCCAGGTTTGTTAAAAACTACCACTATTGCGTTCTTCCACTTTTTGGGAAAGTATCCTAATCGCAGGCAAGCGTTGAAAGTACTTGTTAGGAAGGAGATACCTTTCCGAGGCAGATTTTTTAGTACAGTATTTGGGATTAGGTCGACTCCGGGAGCCTTTTTATTGTGAAGTACTTTGATTATGGAGGATATTTCAGATGGTGAAGTAAAAGAGATAGGAAGTACTACTGTGAGGGGAAGTTACTGCAGTTCGCTGTTGACGTAGTCGTCAGTGTCCTGGTCTGTCTGATCAGTTAGTGTGAATTTGTTTTCAAGATGAGTCGCTGGTACCTCGCATTTTTCTTTATCGCTTGTTGCTAGTGTATTGCCTGTTTGCAGTGGAGGGATCTGTGTATGTTCGTTTAGTAGTCTTTTTGTTTCACTCCAGAGACATCTGTCACCGACGTCATCTCTCCTAAGAAGAATCTGTATCGGAGATTCTGAGGTTGCCCAGTTCCCATTTAATTTGTCGGTTCAGTCGGTTTAAGAGAGTCTTGTCTGAAGGATTCCTAGTTCTCTGGCAAGTCTTGCGAGTTCTGTTTTTTCGTGTATTAGATCGAGTATGTGTCCAGGTAGCCAGTTGTTTCTTTGATGTGGTTTTGACTTTTATAAGCAGTGTTGTGTACGGCTGTATAATTGTCTGTGTGAACATGTCAATTGATGTGTCGATGTCGTCAGATGTTTCATAATGAGTAGGTATTGTCAGGAGCTTGTTTTCAAGATGAGTCGCTGGTACCTCGCATTTTTCTTCATCGCTTACGTGATTGCGTGATTCTATCGCTTTCTTCTATTGCGTGATTGATTCCTGTATCGCTTGCTTATGTCATGTCTGTAGGTATCCCACTCAATTTTTCCAGTGACTAGTTTTGGCGGTGGCTCACTACCCTGTGCATGGGTGTGAAACCTGCATAGTACTGGAAGGTGGTCAGAGTTCATTGAATCCAGATATGTCGGTTCGTTAATGTGTGACAATGCGATGTCCAGTCTGTCGGGTTGGTAGTTACGTTGAGAGGGATAGAAGGTAGGCTCGCCTTGGGCAGAATTTAGAATGTTTAAGTTGTCTGTCGCTGTCAGTAGTCTAGTACCACTGTTGGTGGTTCGACATCCCCAGTATGTGTGCTTACTGTTAAGGTCTCCTAGTAGTAGTATACAGTTTTGTGTGAAGATAAGTTGAAGGTCGTCTTGCAGAAGTCGAGTGTTTGGTCTCAAGTAGGGTGATGTAATCGTTAGTGATCAGTATCGCTCTGTCAGTACTTACGTGTATCGCTACGGCTTCAAGATTATGAAGTGGAGGAAAAGAGAATTCATGGTGTCTGATATTACTTTTCACGCAGAGGGCGACTCCACCTGAAGCTACAGTGTTTGTCTGTCAGTGCGGTAGATGTTGTATCCTGATATTTCAAGTCAGTCAGTGGTGGTAAGGTGTGTTTCGGTGATGCAGGCAATGTCAATGTTGTATCTAGCAAGAAAGTCTGTAAATGTAGAGGTTCGTATTTTTAGTCCGTTAGCATTCCAGTTTACTATTGTTAAGTTGTGTGTAAGGAGATATCTATGGTTGTCCATTGTTCGAAAAAATTAAGTTCTGTATCAAGTTGGTGATTAGTTGTTTTATGTGTGGAATGAGAGGTGTGATTATCTGTAGGAGTGTATCTTTGATCAGTGTAATAATGGGTGAGTTAGATTCAGAAGAGGTGGCGTTGGTACAGTTCTGATCAGGCGGCCTACTTGTTTGTCGTCTTTGTGATTAGTAGTTAGGAGATGAACTGGAAGGATTACTCGAGGAAGATTGCTGATTATTTGAAGAGGCGAGTTGAGGATATGTTCTTGGAGAAGATTCTTGGTGAGTGTTGTGAGTTCCAGATAGTATTTTTGGCCTTCTATGGCGTAATTGATTCCTGCTGATGATGCTGATTAGAGTTTCACAGCGGCTGTAATTTGTTGAATGATCACCATTGCAGTTTACGCATTTTAGAGTTTGGAGTTGGCGAGTTGGACGTGCTGTGAAATGATGGTCAACTGCGCACTTCTCACATTTAGGATCAAGTCGGCAATAATTTTTTGTATGTCCAAACTGTTGGCAGTTAGTGCACTGAGGAATGCGGTTAGATTTTCTTCATGGTTCTACTGTTACCATCGAATAGCAGAGGCGTGTTAATTGAAAAATTGCCTTGCCTTTGTCGTTGTTCTCCAAAACTATTGCGCAGAGCGGTGTAGGGGCGGGAGGCTCGTATTTTCAGTAGTCAGGTGACAGAAATGACGGGTTAGGTTTTTGTTAATTCTTCATCTGTGACGGAGTATGGTATACCTCTTATAATGACTGACAGTTTTTGGTCTTCGGGATTTACGAAGGTGTAATACTGTATGCAAGATTCGTCATAGAATTTGGTTAATTTCCTGAAGTCGTCCAAGGTTTTTACTGTGATTTTGAATTTATTTTTATATAATTGTGTCTCGAATGTGGAGCCATTGTATTTTTAATTTGATCTATTATTGTTTGATAACTGTCAGTGCCAATTCTAAATATTGGAGGTATTTTCAATGGTTTATTTAAGGTATTTTCAGTTTGAGGTTCATCAGTTTCTATGTTAGCTAAAGGTGCAAATTTATTGTGTGTTGGAATTTGTGGTTGAATGGAAACATAAGATTTCTGGATGCTATGGTGATTTGTTGCTTGTCAATTTGCATGTTTTGTTTATATAATTTTGTAAGCCGTGGAAAATCAGCTTTTGAATTTAAATTCAAAGCATTAGTTACATCTTTGGTTCGCGGCTTTTTGTAAATAATATGACTGCTGTACTCACCGTCTTCAAGGTTTTCTTCGTACCTGTCCATTTCTTCTTGGGCCCACTGCAACACGTCTCCTTTCTTTTTACTCATTTTGATGAGTGCGCTGGCCTTTTCTTGTCTTCTCCCTTTTTCAGGGGTCGTTCGTTTCACAGTTAGTTTATTTTTCACTTTTATAAAGTTCTTAATTCCCTTAAGTAAAGTAAAGTAAAGTAATGCCTATTCTTTCAGGCGGGCTTAACGTCCAACTACCAAATTAGGTGTCGTGGACGGGGGCGGAAGCACCTACTTTACTAATAACATTTTAAACAAATATAAAACAAATATCGAACTGGGGTCCTCCCACTTACAAGTCCATGCTCATAACCACTACACCAACACCCGCCCCTTTAATTCCCTTAATAAAAGTATTAAAATCATAGAGCAAAAACTATAGAATTTCACTGTCACGGTGATCAGCTGACCTTTTCTAAATTTTCTTTGAACTTCAGTTTTTTCCATTTGTCATACTATTTTTTTGGTTGAATGTACTTACCTACAGATCCCTTCCAAATATTAAGATCTCTGAGGAATCTCAGGATAAAGGAAGGTTCTAAGAAGGGCATGTACATCTTCCAACGCCTGGTAACTGACCAGGTTTCCGAATCTTCTCTGCATGATAGCAAACAGTCTATTAGGGGGGGTGTATTGGCGTCTCCTCTATCTCTCTGTAAAATCTGCAGATGTTCTAGGCATCGTGAAGAACCCGAAAGCATACGAAGCCTGTATTCACACAGATTGATGCACGCTTCAGATCTTTTCTGGTTTCATCTGGCTTGCTTCAGTCCTGGTTTACCGGTACTGTGCTCTTTTCACTTTCTCCTCATTTCCAAGTTCTTCCCGAGAAGACTGGCTGCTTATTCCACAGAAGGGTTCAGTCCTCAAAAACAGAGATGCAGCGCCTTTCCTTACCAGGGTGTCGGCTTTCCTTCTATATCAACATGCTTTGCACCCAAAACAGGTTAACTGTATTGATCCTGCCAAGACCATTGAGTTTGCCAAGGCATTCCCATATCATTTTTGATCTGATGACATGTGAGCTTTGTGCTTTTAATGGCAGCCTGGCTATCTCCACTGGTTCCTATATTTACTATCGAGGTTTTATTATAACATAAATATAGAGATAGTGGGGAGACAATACCTAGCTGGGGAGTTAGTAAAAGTGATAACATATTGTAGTTTAGAAGAGAGCACCAATAATAACATTAAACCAATCCGAAAAACATTTGAAATTTCCGGTATTTTATCCGTCGTAGCATGCATATTAGTTTTGTTCCTGACCGGTTTCGGATTTTCAACCATCGTCAGAGCAAATCACCAAGTTCGTGTAGAGAGTTCACTTCAACGAAATGTTTCTGTAGACTCATACTTGTTGGTTGTATATACGTGGGAAGGTAATAAGGTTAGGAACAAGTGTGAGTGTACAGAAACATTTCGTTGAAGTGAATTCTCTACACGAAGTTGGTGAACTTGCTCTGACGATGGATGAAAATCCGAAACCGGTCAGGAACAAAACTAATATGCATGCTACGACGGATAAAATACCGGATGTTATCCAGCATTGCGGACCCATCCACATTTTCAACATTTGAAATTTGTCACAATTTCCGCAGAACCACTTAAAATCGATTTCCATAATCATATGCCGTAGGTGAGGTCTTGATCATATGAGGCCACTGCTGGAGGGTTTGTTCCCACTATCTTTGGTTGTCAAAAGCTCTCTCATGCTATCAAGCCAAACCAAACCCATTCAACCATTGAACTAAGTTCTTAAGGGACATAAATTCCGAATAATGTGGTATAAACTTTCTTACATAGTTCGTTATGCCCAGTAACCTACGAAAAACAGGCTCTACCTGCCGGGGACTTCTTTTTTTGTTCACCGCAAACCATTTTATTTTTTGGATCCGGAAGGATTACCACCTTTGTCGACTATGTGACATAAGAATTTTTACTCGCTTTATATTAAATTCACATTTATCTGAATGTAATGTAATTCTCACGAGCGTGATTGAGTTTTTCTAGAACATATGTGACTCTTTTATTAAGCTGTTCCTCTGCAGCTTTATGTGTCAACACATCATGGTGATGGTGTGCACCCTGGACTGTCCCAACAATACTTGACTCACCCTACATAACTTACTGTATATTTTTGTCAACGATTTTCTTATTGAACACTTTATTATGATCAATAATAACTCATTATCATATTTGTTTATCATAAAGCTATATGATAATGCAGATTCTAAAAATAGGTAGATATATACCAAGGTGTGTAGTTAGTGCATCGAGTTCAACGAAACTCGTTGATATTTTGATCGAGAAAATCGCAAAAAAAAACTGAAATATTGACAATACGTATCATTCTTATTAATACGAGTATTATATAGAATATAGATGATAGGATAGTATGATCTACGGTAATGACACTTTAGTGAAAACCCTGACGTCATACGTCCCTAAAAAACCCATCTAAAATAAGTTTTTCAAAAAAATGTTTCAAATAAAAATTGTCGCTCTATACATGAGAGTTGATACGCCAAGATTAAAGTAAAATCGTTCAGCTGTTTTCGAGTAAATGACAAAAAACAAAAAAAAGTCATTCAGTGCTTCCGGTTGATGGATTTTGACAACAACCTTTTGTCCGAGACCCCTGGTAAAACTTAAACGAATATCGAATTTGAACTTGCAGTGATTTTCAGTTTCAAAGTTCACACACACTGATATTTTAATCGCAGAACATTAAAAAAAAAATAGTAAAAATGTCCTTCCGGTCAACCCATTTTCTTCATATTCGGAATTTTGGTCAACATATTTAATTTTAATTAATATCTAGATAATGGAACTATATATTAAACTAAAATAGCACTTTATAGGAAAACATAAACCCACCCTTCCCCCAAAAGCCCCTTTAAATGAATTTTTCCGGAGAAACGTAACTCTTTATATGTATAGTTGATTATGGTAGCTATAAAAATACAAACATAGAACATTTTCTCAAAAACCTTGTTTTACGGACTTAGGGGGCCTCGAAAAATTGTATATTTTTGTAAATACTTTATATCGAAAATTTGACACGAACACAAATACTTTCTCTTAGTGAAATTAAAAATAAAAACTGCGCAGTTAATTACTTAAAAACTTATACCAAGGAAAATGGAACTTCCGTTTCAATCAGTATAATAGCTTTTTGTATAAAGTCCCATGGGATTGTTGTTGTTCTGTGTTGTATATTCCTGGTATTGTTGCTAACAAGGACGACATATGGGCTGTTTGTTATTTTAATGACTACAAGGATACCTACTGGTAAACATTATTCAGAATTACTAGAAGTAGAGGTACTCCATTCTGCATTGTACCTGAGTACTAAGAAATTTTGCTTCTCTTATCAGCATTTCGCAACATTTAATTTTCTGAAATTTGGATTTAATATTATATAATTTAATTTGCATTCAATATTATGTAAATGGTTAAACTTTACAATCTCTTGAAATTGTACATTTAGAGGGAAGATAAACGCCTTAGATCCTTCAGAACTCTTCTTCAAAATCTATATAGTTTATCTGGGAATATATTTCGATACAAAAGTAATATGTTCTTTAAGTATACAAAGTTTTAGCACACACAGGCAAACTCTGGCTCACTTTTTAAAAATTAAACATTGTACAGTTTTTTGGTTCTTTATATATATATGTTAATATATCACTTATACATACTTATTTTTAAAAGGAAGGAGCAATGTATGCGACCCGCTTTACGCGTGCTTAATTTCTGAAAGACGCCAATAGATAGTGCGAATATGCACCTTTCGTACTGGTCAATTACCCCTCCTTCTTAAATATCGTACTTAGAATTTTGAATCAGTTCATCTCTTACGGTAGGAAGCGTCAGTGCACGGCAAATTACATACGCTATGAGTATTAGTAGAAAGTTGTAGTTTATTGCAAATCTATATTCGCCCGCAATTCCGCACCATCTTGCCGTGATTCACTGTTGTCAATTTCTCTCTGAGAGGTATCGCCCGCTACCTACATCTTCGCCCGCTAAGGAGACAGTTTGTGAACCAGGTAAATCCCAAATTCCTTCCTGTATACCTTTCGCCTATTCCTCTTCTCCTTCACCTAGATTCACATCCTGACCTACCGCGAGCAAGAGGACAAAAGGTAAGCTAATATACTTATAAGCTAATTATACCACATACGCATATATATATATATATATTGTATTACAGAGAAACGCGGTCCACTTTAACCATATATATATATTTTTCGCACCATTTTTTGGTCCTCCGGGCCATATATATATATTCTACGCAACATTTTTTGGTCCTCCGAGCCATATATATTTTTTGAACTTATGGACAAATACATTTTGATTCGCCATATAAATTAAATATTATTTTCTTCAACGCTTTGGTTAAGTGCGTATAATTACAAGAGTAACACCAATATATTCTGTAAGTAATACAGTTTCAGTGTAATACAGCTTTGAATGGTTCGTATTTATTAGTAATTGCTAATTTTCAGATTCTGCATAATTAAATAAAAAAGAAAGAAAGAAAAATTAATATTACGGAAAAATTGAACTTGGCTAGAGGAGATGCATATGATCACGTGATTGGCGTCATATATTTCTGTAACAGGTCAGAGTCCAGCAAGAGAAAGGTACGTTTTATCTGTCTGTAACTTTTAAAGCGTGGTTAATACATTGCTCTTTCTAATAAACAACTGATATAGGTAACTATTCTTTCTAATTTATAATCTGGCACTACTGGTCGAATGACCTTGACATAAATCTACTTAACTTTTATAGTCGTATTTAATTCTTAAATAGTACTCAATTAAATTTCTATTGAATTCTTTCTAATTAATTCCTTTAAAAAAAAAAAAAAAAATTATTCTTTATAATTAAGTCACTACCTTATAAATTAATAAATTATTTAATTTCGAATTTGGTTACAATAGTCACTGCAATGGCTGACAAAATCGAAAAACGAATTAGAGTGTTAGAAGCGGAACAAAATACTTTATTTCAACGCGTACAACGCCTATACGATGATGCTAAAAATATTGACAACCCGCAAAATCAGGCGAATTTCAATATCAGGATTAAAACGTTGGAAAAAACAATGGGGGAATTAAACTCAGTAGCTAAGGAAATAGGGACGCTCAAACAGGAAATCAACCCATCTGAAAAAGTGAATTTACAAATTCTGAACACAGTAGATGAACTGTATTGTTATATCGTATACGAAGCGGATAAGTTAAAAATTGGTAGTAGTGCACATAAAGTTCCACAACAAAAAGAAAAGCTTCCCACATTGGAATTACCTTGGTTTTCGGGTGAAATAAATGAATGGCCAGTGTTTTATCATGCCTTTAAGGCAATTCATAATAACACGGGCCTGACTCAAACTGAAAAATTAAGATATCTGCTAGGTAAGCTGACCAAGAAAGCGCTCGCGCTTGTCTCTGGTTTTCAGCCCTCTGAGGAAAATTATGTATTGATCTGGGAAACCTTAGTAGATAGGTTCCAGGATAAAAGGAATTTAGCATCGCATTACTTGAAACAAATTTTGAGTTTTAAGCCACTCTTGAATGAATCGGCTTCAGGGTTAGATGAATTCTTACAACAATTTTCTTCCTCATATGAGGCTCTTAAAGCTTTAGAAATAGAAAACCTCACTGATTTCATCATCTTTCATATCGCCTTATCTAAACTCGATCCCGAAACAGTCAGAGCTTTCGAGATGTCTGCTCGCACTCAAGCTATACCTACTTATGATCTTCTTCTTACTTTTGTAAAAGAACAAAATAAAATTCTTTCTAGGTATGGAAAAGTATTATCGCCCGCACATAAAACTAAAACTTCGCACTCCTTTGTTGCCAGTAAAAGTAATATTAATATTCCGCTATGCAGAATTTGTTCACTAAATCAACACCAAGCTTATCACTGTAAAAGTTTCAAAGATCTTACTCCCGAACAAAGATATAAATTAGCCAGGGAAAAGAATTTATGCATTAATTGCTTATCCCAGCATCATACTTCTCGCTTATGTAAGTCTAAGAACTCTTGCGCTGTATGTGGTAAGCGACACCATTCAATTTTACACTTTTCGCTACCCGCACAAAATAGCAAATTACGCCCGCCCGAGAAGCCTGAGGTTGATAGCCCTAAGAATAAACCCCCGCCTGAGGTATCCGCAGCTTGTTGCGCCTCAGAGACTGAAAATAAGCCTTTTGATGGGCCCGAGTAAGGGCACTGTAATCTTATCTACCGCCACTATCAATGTATTTGATAGATGGTCCAATCGTGGCTCTACCAAAGATAGCTCTACTTGGCCCGCCCCGCATATTAAATTAAAGGATATGGATCTGCCTGAACGAAAGGTGAAAGTTCTCGTCACTGCCCGCGATGGAAAAAATTTATTCAGCAACTTTATTGATAGATTCTCTAGCTTTGTTAAGCTGCGAAGAGCTATGGTTTATGTTTTAGTATTTTGTAAGAAAATAGCTAGACGAAAACCGCTCCTTAACGCTGCTTCCCTTGAGCAGGCAGAATTAGAGCTGATCAAATTAGTCCAGAAAATACACTTCTCTACTGAGATTGAGAATATCAGCTCTTAAAACTTTGTTCGCGACCTATCCAAAAATTGAACCCTTTCTTAAAGGATGGTCTGCTAAGGGTGGGGGGTAGGCTCTCTAATTCCTCATTAGCCTATGATGTAAAACATCCTTTACTTCTTCCTAAAAGGGATCACTTTGTGCATTTATTAATTGAGCATGTTCATAAAGCTAATATGCATACATGCCCTAACTTGGTTCTTTCCATTCTCCGCCAAAAATATTGGATATTAGGAGGTCGGAACGCCGTTAGGATTGTCTTGAATAAGTGTAATTTTTGTTTTAAATTTAAACCACAACCGTGTGCCCCGCTTATGGGCTCCCTGCCTGCTGCTCGAGTGCAGCAAGCTAAACCATTCATGAATACTGGAGTTGATTATGCTGGTCCTTACTTAATATCCATGAGTAGGCGACGAGGGGTACGCCCCCAAAAGGCATATGTATGTCTGTTTGTGTGCTTAAGTGTAAAAGCGGTACACTTGGAGCTGGCCTCGAATTTGTCAACTCCAACTTTTCTGGACGCTTTTAAGAGATTCGTTGCCCGCCGCGGTCCGTGTCATGTTATTTACTCTGACTGTGGGACCAACTTTATTGGGGCCAAAGCTAAGCTTGAAGAGTTATATACGCTTATACAAGGAAAGGCCTACAATGACGCCTTGAATTCTGAGCTCTCCACTCGAGGTATTCATTGGAAGCTTAATCCCCCTTCTGCACCACATTTTGGAGGAATATGGGAGGCCAACATAAAAAGTGTAAAAACTCACTTAAAAAAGGTCATTGGCCAGCAAGTTCTGTCCTACGAAGAGTTTAACACGATCCTTACCCAGGTTGAAGCTCTGTTGAATTCCAGACCTTTATCAGCCCTTAGCTTAGATCCTTCAGAACCTTCCGCTCTAACCCCCGCTCACTTTCTTCTACAGCATAACTTGACCGGATTACCCTCCGCTCCCATAACAGAAATTCCCTTAAGTCGCCTGTCAAGATTCCAGCTTCTAGACAGAATGGTCCAAGATTTTTGGAAGCGCTGGCATGTAGAATATTTACACTCTTTACAAACTCGCCAAAAATGGACCGCCAATTCGCCTGCAGTAAAAAAGGGCACAATTGTGCTCATTAGAAATGAACACTCGCCCCCCATGACATGGCCCCTCGGTGTAATAGAGGAGGTACACCCCGGACTAGACAATATAACACGAGTGGTTACTGTAAGAACTGCAAAGGGCTCCTATAGGAGACCGCTGGTAAAAATATGCCCGCTCCCTTTACAGTAGAATTATTCATTTTTATTTTATATCCTTTTCTTTTTGTACATATTTATCCTTTTCTATCTTCCTTTGTGTTATTCCCCATCTTCCCGGGGGGAGAATGTTTGGTTCTTTATATATATATATGTTAATATATCAACTTATACTTATACATACTTATTTTTAAAAGGAAGGAGCAATGTATGCGACCCGCTTTACGCGTGCTTAATTTCTGAAAGACGCCAATAGATAGTGCGAATATGCACCTTTCGTACTGGTCAATTACCCCTCCTTCTTAAATATCGTACTTAGAATTTTGAATCAGTTCATCTCTAACGGTAGGAAGCGTCAGTGCACGGCAAATTACATACGCTATGAGTATTAGTAGAAAGTTGTAGTTTATTGCAAATCTATATTCGCCCGCAATTCCGCATCATCTTGCCGTGATTCACTGTTGTCAATTTCTCTCTGAGAGGTATCGCCCGCTACCTACATCTTCGCCCGCTAAGGAGACAGGTTGTGAACCAGGTAAATCCCAAATTCCTTCCTGTATACCTTTCGCCTATTCCTCTTCTCCTTCACCTAGATTCACATCCTGACCTACCGCGAGCAAGAGGACAAAAGGTAAGCTAATATACTTATAAGCTAATTATACCACATACATATATATATATATATATATATATTGTATTACAGAGAAACGCGGTCCACTTTAATCATATAACTATATATTTTTTGAACCTACGCACCATTTTTTGGTCCTCTGGGCCATATATATACATTTTTTGGTCCTCCGGGCCATATATATATATTTTTCGCACCAGTTGGTGTTATTTCAAACCCAAGTGTTAGTTCTAGATTGGTAATAGTTGGTGTTATTTCAAACCCAAGTGTTAGTTCTAGATTGTATTAGTTGGTGTTATTTCAAACCCAAGTGTTAGTTCTAGATTGGTAATGGTTGTGTTATTTCAAACCCAAGTGTTAGTTCTAGATTGGTAATGGTTGGTGTTATTTCAAACCCAAGTGCTAGTTCTAGATTGGTATTAGTTGGTGTTATTTCAAACCCAAGTGTTAGTTCTAGATTGTATTAGTTGGTGTTATTTCAAACCCAAGTGTTAGTTCTAGATTGGTAATGGTTGTGTTATTTCAAACCCAAGTGTTAGTTCTAGATTGGTAATGGTTGGTGTTATTTCAAACCCAAGTGCTAGTTCTAGATTGGTATTAGTTGGTGTTATTTCAAACCCAAGTGTTAGTTCTAGATTGTATTAGTTGTTATTTCTAGGAAATCATGAAAAACTAATTAACAAAAAACTCTGGTGTGAAACACTCACACCACTTTCTCTTACTTCAATAATGCAATATAACAGACAAAAATACTTTAAAATTGTTAAGTTTACACAAGTTTCAATTGGACTTGCCATACGTATAAAGGTATTAGGGGTTATGTATACCGGAGTCTAGCTACTACGGAGCGCCCTCTGTCGCAACCAAACCTTGCAACGGTAATTTAAATTTTAGCCTAATTGACAGACCTCCCCTAGAACACCCCCCTGAGATCAGGTTTTCGGCAGAAATCTTTTTAAAAAAGTTACAGAATTATATGTGTATAGTAAAGCATTACCTAATTTTATGAAAATAGTGGTAGCTGTTTTCAAAAAACTCAAAACCTTATTCTTTTATATATATACGCCATCAACATTTTTCACATACATAGGAAAAAAGAGAACTCGAATTGCAAAATTCAATTTCGAAAATTTGATAGGATGGTAAGTTACTAGGAATAAGAGAAACTTAGAACGCGTGAAACTGATATCCACTGCGTAAAGTGGCAGTTCCAAATTGAAGGATTCTGACCCATACCTTCCAATCAGATCGGTCTCCAGTTATGTACAGATATAGATAACTTAAACAAATAACAAGTTTGGATTTTGCTGGAATTTGCTTGTCGCTTGGCTTGTTGCAATCTAAGGCAACCTCAAATTTGAGCTTCCTACGATTTTTCATTTTTGAGATATTCTGTCCACCCAACAGACACACAAATCATTTTATATAAAACATTTTTCCAATGTCAGAGGACCCCAGAATATGTATTACTATGATGCAAACTCAAGTTGGAAATCTAATATGGCCGCCATACTGTCTCTTTTAGCGGTAAGTATAAAGAAGTGAAATTTAATATCACTTTAATAATATTATTTTCAAATGTAAACATAGTTTAGCCAACCACCACCACGATGAACACACTTTCTTGATTTCTAAAATAAATTAACGTATTTCGGATAGACAACATGAATACAGTAAAAACAAACAAGTTAATTTCGAAGAGAAATGCGGGTGGATGTTGGGATTATTGTGACGGCGGGGGGACAATGCCTTTTGCTCCTTCTACTTCAGCGCCACCCCTTCACTAATAGAGTAGGCTGACTAACCGAGCTTACACGCTGATAAACACAATTTTCCGCTAGTAGTAACTCGCCATAGTCGTTCACATGGTGCAACCAGCACGTGCAACACCCAACGATCACCCTCTTATTAACAACATTACTTCTCCCTGACTTCTGCACCCTTTCATCTTCTTTGCCCTCAGGGAGGTCTCCTCCATTATTGGTTACTACATACAGAATCTTTCAAATGCGTTAATTCAATCACGATTTACGTACTTCAAAAGTGAAATGGCGTTTTAGAATTATATCCTCTGGAAATTTGTTTTCAATAAGAATTTATCCAAAATTATATCAAATAAATTCTCGTGTATTATTAGTTGATAGGCAGTCAAATATTAAAATGTTTTTTTTGTGTGTATGTGTCTTTTTGACAATATATGTCCATTCATCATCATCATCAATGGCGCTACAACCCACTAATGGCCTCCAAATAACACCATGGCCTCTTCATGCAGAAGCTTCCGCCAGTTTTCTCTGTTCTGTGCGGCTGCCTTCCAGTTGCTCGTAATAAGGATGGCTGCGGCATCCCTCTGACCATCTCAACTTCGGTCGTCATATTCGCCTCTTGCCTTCTAGCTTCTCCTCTTCAACCTTTTTTGCCATTCGGCTATCTTCCATTCTCGCAAGGTGTCTAGCCAGCGCAACCTTCCTAGCTACAAACTTTACCAAATCTGGTTCCCTGTCCAGACTCTTTATTTCCTGGTTCGTCCTTCTTCTCCAGGCATTACCCTCTAGGACCGCCCCGAGATCTTACGAAGTACTTTCCGCTTTAAGACCAATAAGTCTCCCCATTTTTTTTTTGAGAGGGTCCAGTCACGATCGGTCGAATTAGTGTCTTTTAGAGACTGATCTTGGTGTTTCTACTTATTAGGCTACTCCTCAGGTGTCGCTGTATGCCAAAGTAACATATGATAGCGAGAAGGATCCGTCTTTTTATTTCCTCCGAGATATCATTATCTTCGCTAACTAGCGATCCTAAGTATACGAAGCTCTTAACTTTTTCAAATTTACACGAGTCCAAAGAGATGTCTGGGAAGCGGTCACCTTCAGGGCATATATATTTGGCCTTTGACTCCGATAGAGTGGGATTGTGCACACAGCCCCACTATCTAGTGTGTTCTCTGTGCAAACTCTGATCAAAAATTTTATTTGATCTTATTTGACATTCTTTTTTTTATGTACAAAAGTTTCATTTTATTGTATTCAGGCATGTTCTGCTCCGTGCCTTTTTTGGGAATCGGAATAATCTCAGCTTTTCGCCATTCAGAAGGGAGAGGCGTTCTCCAGGTTCAATTCATAAATTCAATAGGGTAGCCCGCGCCTGCACTCCTAAATTATTAAGAAATTCAGTCATTATATTATCTGAGCCTGCCCTCTTATCTTTCATATATGAAGTGCTCTCTCCAGTTCATGTTTATCAAATTCACTAAAGAATAACTTTAATTCTTCTTCAGTAGGGCATGTAAGAGTTATTAAGCCTAAATAAATTGATGTGCCTTGAAACCATCTCTTCTAAAATCCAGCTCCTGAAGAAAATTTCTGAATGAGCTGCGTTTGACTAGTATGATTTTTCTTTTCAATTGGAAGCCTTTTCATCTTAGCACTTTTCTGGCGTCTAAAGTCCGGTTTCTGTCTGCTAAAGTTCTAGCTTCATCCCTTTCAGCTTTAAGGTTCTTAAGTTCGTCATTCCAAAATGGAGAGTACTTTTTAATTTTACCACGAGGAATTGCCTTTTTGGCGCATTCAAGAATCACATCCATAATGCGCTTCAGGCTGCGATCCACACCACTATCTACTAATTCTGACCTTAAATTTATCTCAGCCTCCTTCCTGAACTTTTTCCTGTAGGCTTTCTTTGATGTTCCATCTAACTCTCTTTATTTCTTTATGTGTGTTGTACAGATGGCATTTATTATGCGTAACCAACAGAATTTTGTGCCCAAACCCCACTAGGGAATGACAAAAGAATCCACTAGAGAATGAGATATATAATCCGTAAGGGACGAGTGAACCAGGACGACATCAGGGTGAGAGGTGTGTCCGCTATATGGCAAGAAGTTAGGGCTATTGTAGTCATCATCAATAAAAAACATTGCGTTGGAATTAATAAAATCTTCAACAATTCGCCCTGTAGTTTGTTCGTAGCCCCATAGGGTGGAGGGCACACTCAAGTCTCCCATTAATACACAATAAATTGGAATCCCATTCTGCTTCCAACCAGAGATCGGGGGTGTTTCTAAGAAGGTTGTAAGCAAAAAATAAGCGTCGGTAGATTCCTGCTTTAAAGACTTCTAATCCCGTCATTTGTGTAATTCCTGCTTTAAAGACTTCTAATCCCGCCACTTCAGCTTGTCGCTTCTGATCTCTTCCACCACTTTCCTTATTGAGAACTTTACGGTAAGGGAAGATTTGGCTGCTACAGTTAATTCAGATGCCACATGTAAGTAATCCTCTATTAATATTTGGAGATTTAAATTCAAAACATAACATGGAATTTTAGAGCAAATAATAGAAATTGTCAATGCTTTTCAATGCTATGACCAACTATAACTTACCATAGTTCCCCCAAATGAATCACATATTATTCAAATGTATTAAATCATCGACCAGACATTCTAGGTTTGTTATTAATTAAAAACTTTTCCTTTCCTATTTATAATGAAGTAGCTGAATTGTCCTCTGCGTTGGCCAAGTGGCTAGCGCAGTCACCTTTGGTGCGAGAATTTCAGGGTTCGATTTCCGTACCTAAATAGCGAAGGTCGGAACTAAACGGCGAGGGAACTCCTGCATGTTTACCATACACAAATCGCCGTCTGGCAAGTCTTGGTCCTTTATGGGCTGTTGCGCCTTCGGTTTATTTATTAGCTGAATTAGATTCTAACTGTCTTTCTATTACAACATTTATCGCTAACACTAGTCATACACCTACAACAAAACTCCAATTGGATCAATTTAAAATTTAAGTTGACAATATTATAAATATTCCACGAAAAATATATTTGCTAAATAAAATAGGGCTATAACCCACTTTATTACTGAACAATTAAAATAACGTGTTACACTTCATCCATAAAAAATGGAATAATCAGCGTAATAGGCACATAACAGCACCCCCCCTTATTTAGCAAATTTAATAAAAGAAAAGAACGGAATAAGAAGAGCCTTGGCAGAGACAGACAGAAATGTCCATATTTGAAGATAGAGCTAAATAGACTGATCCGAGTAGTGAATTCGAGTTGGAAGTAATCAATTTAATAAATATGAACATTATATCGAGAATATAGCCAGCAATATAGATACTTGTGTAAATCAGCTATAGACTGCAGTGGACAACTTAACTGATTTGTTACATTGGTTTATTACATGGAAAATTCAAATTAATATAGAGAAATGTCAATACATGACATTCAATTTGGTTCTCCTAGTAATATTACTATCAACTATGTCATACCATAGAAACTACCATGGAAATACCATGGAAACTACCCGGTGAAACCTAGGAGTCACTTGTATAGGAGTCTGGCTTGGCATACTCCGGTAGAAAAGAAAATTAAACTAATATCCATAATTATATAGCTGATATGGTATATATATCCATAAATTAATAGCTCATGTAAATGCAACCTGTATTATAATAAATTTGTTGATCTGATTTTATCATTCAATGAAATAAAAAAAAGAAACATTTAAAAGGTCTATGCATTGGTATGAACAGTAGAACTCAAAAACCAAGACTACATTGCAGCTAATGCAATTTTAAGATTCACTACTATACACTAAACTATCCGATCTGATGTTTCTAATCAACATGGTAAAGGGAGATATGAACTTTTCAATGGATTGAGTTTTCGATAGGAAAGTATCGGTCAAAATCTTTCAACGGCAGGGCAAATTTTAGTGCTGCTTTTTTCTCTAAGTTTCCGTGATTTTCTCGACTCCAACGATTTTCTTTAGTTAAACATCGCGACAAGATGGTTCAAGGAGACTTCTCTACATCTTCCCTACCGCGTAGAGTTTGTGAGACGGAAGAAGGAAAAACACCCATCCAAATTATCCAACTTATAATAGAGTGTAAGGGTTGTGAGTAGATCAGGTTGAAGACCTCTCGTTGCAACAAGATGTCTATTATTCGATTTGTTCGTGAATCTGAAGCTGAATTAGACCTAGGTCTAAATTTTTTTTATACCTAGGCTCTAGACTCGTCATGGTCTTTCATTGGAGTAGATTTAAGGGCGCAGATGGAGTTTGGGAAAGTGGTGTGCTTGGTCCCCCTCAACAGACGTAATAATAGTGATGATGATGATGATGATGATGATGATGATGATAATAATAATAATAATAATAATAATAATAATAATATCTCAATTCAATATGTATTATTTTGTTCACTGCCATTATTATTGCTTATACCATGAAAAGTAATGAAACCGCTAAGACAAGCAGAGCCTGTCCTACAAATAGTAATGAAACCGCTAAGACAAGCAGAGCCTGTCCTACAAATAGTAATGAAACCGCTGAGACAAGCAGAGCCTGTCCTACAAATAGTAATGAAACCGCTGAGACAAGCAGAGCCTGTCCTACAAATAGTAATGAAACCGCTGAGACAAGCAGAGCCTGTCCTACAAATAGTAATGAAACCGCTAAGACAAGCAGAGCCTGTCCTACAAATAGTAATGAAACCGCTGAGACAAGCAGAGCCTGTCCTACAAATAGTAATG
>JAAEAF010010411.1:0-11174 GCA_011037195.1 Triatoma infestans
GACATATTATCGTCTAAAGATGTTTTCAAATATGGTTGATATGCTGGATTGAACGGTTCACCAAGTAACCAAGATATTTGTATCATCGGTCCATGATTCAACAAGGTAATTCCAATACATTTATATATATGTTCTACCGCACTTATACTATACATATATGGTAAATCCATGCTGATTACCGCATCATATTTTATATCTGATAAAAGAAGTTTTTGGAAATCGGCATTGCTATACATTTTTTCTACGCTTAGTAATCCTACATTTTGTGCGAACAGTAGCGTGCTAATTATACTTTTTAAATCTGTAGTATAATCTAAATGAGCTGTGAAATAAAGGAAATATAATTAATTTTTAAAATCAACTATTGTAATGAATTTTGTGATCTAAAATTAATTAATCACATGGCGAGTCGTCGTCACGCGTTGGTCTAGTGGCAGGCGCCCTCGCCTTTCGTGCGAGAATTGAGGGCAAAGTTGGTGTTGTCCTAGCATCGTGATAAAAAGTGGGAAGCTACAGTTATTAGAAGTTATTAAATAGAAGGTAATAGAATATTAGTTGCAGCTAATCACCAAGTAGAAGCAGAAGCTATGATAATATCAGATGTGCTACTTCAAGGCGGATGATTACTAGACGCTGAACAGTTAATACTTACAAATATACAAAACACGGAGATAGTTGACTATGGAGTGACGACAAGCAAGTGAAGAAAAAGGCCTCACATCAAGCTTAGGAACTAGTGGGCGAAAGTACAAAGAACGACCATGTTAATATAAAGGCGAGATAATTGTCGAAATATAGCCAAAATAAACCGCCCGATTGTCATGGCAACGACCGAACAGGACTTATGTACAAAGAATATAAGCGCAAGAATAACAGAACGCGATAATAGAATCCTTCTTCCTGCAGAATACTGTCTGAGGGGGACTGCTGTCATTTTATGTCCGAGCAATAATCCCTATCATCCTTTTAGCTTGGGGGGACGGTTTGTACATATTGCTTGTAGTGAAATTTCAGTTTGCCAAGAACAACTGTTAGAATCGATGGAGGAGAAAGTGAGCTGTTACTAGGTGAATATGCTCTCTGCGCCATCACATCAGATGTTCATATCCCACTGTGCCTATAGCTAACAGATGACGTTCCCCCCCACCATACCAACAATTCGCCATCAGCTATCACATCATTTAACCTAAATCCTTATCTTCTTAATTTTACTATTGTTTGTCACACAGTGAGTTATAGTCACATCACTAATAATGTTCATCCTTATATCTGAAGCCACTAATTCAGGCATTCCTTCTAACTGCCAGCTCTAACTTCAGCATTTCATCTTGGTTTCCTGTTACTCTATTAATTTAACTCCTATCTCCATAAATCACAATAAATTAGAAAAAATACTTCTGGATAGAATATTTCTATGGGAGTTACTCCTGGCGTTTACATGCCTAACAGCACTGGAATTCTGCTGACATATGACGACGCTTACTAGAAGTATGTGGTTCGAATAAATTTCATCAGCTTTTATGAATCTTTATAGAGAAAGTAATTACTTGATATTAGTAACAAGTTATTAGTGCAACTTATTCGTATTTGCAAGTAGTGATTCCTTGGTGAAATAAATCTTAATAAAATGAAATATACTTACAAAAATTTACTGATAGTGCATTTTCTATTAAAATCTGGGTAATATTTTCATGCTGTTTGAATTGAAATGGTGATAGTATAGTTATTGAATGATCTCTTTCTGCCAATTTTGTCATTAAAGCGTTAATCCCATGAAAGTAACTTGGCACACCTGCCGGACATAATATTAAGATATTTGCGGCCATATTTGATGGAATTAATATTGTTATTACTATAAATATTTTAGTTAAATATTGCATGCTATTTGCAGTCCGTTCTGCTCTTCTAAACTTCATTGTAATAGTAAATTATTATAAATTAATATATATATACAAGAAATAAATTACAAAACAAGAATAATTCGTTTCAATAATATTATGAACTCTTCAAATGTATATATGGTACATATTTATATGTATTTTTGTGTGAGATTGCTTCACTTATAACGGCATTTAACTATCGCTTGATCATTGTCGCATGCGCATACCCTTCTTCAATTTTTAACTTACAAGGGTATCTATGACGTTTTTAAGGTTGAAAACATGTTTCTGCTCGATAACGCTTCTGTTCGATCAGAACCCAACAGTCAGTCTGAAAAACTTAAATGATCATAGTAGTTTTTCCAATGCTTTTTCCTAAATAGTCCTAATATGCAGGCTAAAGCATATAAAGTCTCTCACATTAATTGCATTTACAGATAAAATAATAAAATTTTACAGTTGAAAACTACTTTGTGCGAATTCTTACGGAACCGCCCAATTTTAAAAAGACCAAAGTTCATAAAGGAAGTTACTTGAAAACTATCGAAGTCTTTTATAACTTTTTGATAAGAGTAAAATAACATTCATATGATAATAAATACATGTATGATAGAATGTCTGGTCTACATACAGATGAACTGTACTAATCACTCACCAAATAAATACTGATTGGTAAAATCAATTGTTCACCAGCTCGGACATCATTGCACGGAAAAAGTTTGTTATCCAGTGGGAAGATTAGTTTGGAAGTAAAACGGAGATAGATAACAGTTTCACAAGTGATGATGAAACTTGTAGGAAGTTTTCCGTAATGGTAGTACAATGTGTCCTTTAGCTCTCTGACAACTGACAAATATCTATTTATACGATTTATTGGATACGATTAAAAGTTATCTTTGATAAGTAAAAGCTTACTAGTATTTTTTGTAAAAAATATTTCAAAAGGAAAAATGATTTTTTGTGACGTTTAAACGTTTCTTATTTTTACTACCCTACCCACCCCTAAGCAAGATGAAGCATCGCAATCGTGCCAGATTTACGAAACTGAGCTTTCACCAGAAATACATGTTTTGGAGTCCATGAAATATGAAAAAAAAATGTTTTTAACGATTGGCCTGTTTGTATGTGTGTACATGTTAACAGAATATCTTAAAAATGATAAGTCGCTGGAAGCTGGAACCATGGTATTCCGTTTGGGTACTACCATCGCATTAGGTATGAAGATTTCGAGCAAAATATATCTACCGGAAGTGCATTTTTCCAAATTTTTTTTTCTTCAGTTTTTCCTGATTTCCTCAAAAACCGCTCCAACGATTTTCTTTAATCTTCATATACTATCTACATACATAAATGCCTATCACTTTTATTTGTAACATTTTTCCAAGAATATTTATTTTTGGGGGTACTGGGGCGTTTCCTGCTTTCCTGTAAATACACATTCAGTATATGATTTTAGCATCTATATAACATTAATTCACATTAAAGCATTGCTCACTCCGTATCTTAATATAAAGAATTTGTCGACCGTTGATGAATTATGTTATGAAGAAATTTGGTGAGGATCAGTCAAGAAAAAACATTCAATTATGCCAACATTTCGACAGAGTTTCCTGTCTTTATCAAAGCTTTAATCTAAAAAACAATACAGTGAGCAGCCAGAATGCATTAATAATACTGTAAAATGCAGAATAATAATAATACAAACAAAAAATTAAGAAAATTAAAAAAAAAAAAAAAATAGTATTAATCTTACATATGGAAAGTCGTGAAGATGTGGAGAAAGAATTTTTAAACATACACATGTGTTACATCTCAGAAACTTTAAAAAGATCTCAGAAAATTAAAAGTTACTAGTGTCTTGTCTTAAATCATCTACAGAAATGAAAGTGGGTTGAATAGGCAAGTAAAAGGGATTATTGGAAATTTTTCATGATTAAATTACATTAATTAGAGAGAGTATGAGAAAAAGTCGTGTGAGTGCTTATATGTCCCTACATACTGTGATCGTATTTCATGATTTCATTTATAATTAATTATTATAACCAATCATCTTAGAAAAATTTGGGCACTCTAATTACAGGTGCTACAAACTTGGTTTGTATCACGAAGTATCGTGCGATGTATGTCTCTCATAACGAAAGCTCCCAGATTTCGCCCTTTTTGGGATATTGCCCCAAATGTGTTTTTATCTGAAGATAGGTATGCAATTTCGAAAGAACAGCATTCCTTTCAAACCAGATTAATTTCGTATAACACTTGATCACCCCAGGCAAATAGCACGTATATGTTGAACAAAGTTTAATCGGTTTGTAACAGTATAATTAGCTTTCCCGTGGAAGTGTATATATGGTATTGGCTGGAGTATTAGTGAAAATGAAATACAGATAACATTGTTGTTATTAGTTGTAATAATTCTCTATCTTGTATTATATTATAATGTAAATGTCCATACTATCCAGACATTAGTATATTAGATTAAATTATTATAATATATGATTATCTATTATGTATTAGTATCTATAAGTCATATAAGTATACTTATCAAAAGAGGAATACATTACGAAGAAGTGTTGTGTAAAGTTTTCAAACGAATTAATTGAGAATCAAAAAAACTGTTTAACGAATGGTCTGCATGAATGTAATGAACAGAATATCTCAACTTCGGAGATCTCAAATTTCATATTCTGTTTAATTAACATTATGAGATCTTACACGAAGGTTTGTTCAGAAACCAACAAGTGGAAGTGTTTTTTTACTCTATTGTACCCACACACATGAAGTACTGTCACTTTGATTTGCAAAATTATTCAGGGATTTGTGATGGCTTTATTGGGAAGAGTTACCTCGGACTGTTCTTAAAAGCACCTCGAAGGTTAGTATGTTGCACTATTTGTAAAATCAATCACAATTTGAAGAACATTAGTACACAGGAAACTGTGAAATCATGGAATAAAATGTTCACTTTAATTCGCAATATTTTTCTTGATTGAAAAACTTGATTTTGTAGTTCAATATTAATTAGGCTTCCCTGTAATCAAGTGATTTCCTTTCTGAATATGTGGATGGGTCCGCATCTGGTATTTTTTCCTTCGAAGCATGCATATTCCTTTTGGTCCAGACCGGTTTCGGATTCCCATCCATCGTCAGAACAAATTCACCAAGTTCGCAATTCACTTCAATGCAATGTTTCTATTACACTCATACTTGTTGATTTGTTGATTGTATCAATTTGGTAAATTTGCTTTGACGATGGATGCGAATCCGAAATCAGTCAGGAACAAAAGGCATTCTACAAGATGATTTCATTTCGTTTCAAGAGGCAACCCTCTTGAGGGGGAGTACGCAGAGGAGCACGTAATAGAGATTCTACGAGTTTTCCATTTTGAGATATTTTGTACACGCCCACAGACCATTCGCTAGAAATACTTTTTTTATATTATGGGGGGATTTGAAAACTTAAATTTCCCATGAAAGCTCAGTTTCCAAAATTTAAGACGATCGCAATACTTTACTTACCTGAGTGAGATAAAATAAAAAATGAACACCTATAACACACTCCCAGAATAAATATCCCGGGGGTGTGGGGAACTAGGATTCGTGATTCTGCAAATAAAATACACCCAGTAAATGTCAAAGCACACTTAGTAAAATGTTACATATATTCTGAAAAGCATATACAGTAAATGGTTGCTATGACCAATCTGTTCGCTCAGGGAGTGACACAGATGGTCAATCGTCGCTCGTCGAGTAGAGTGGCCTGGCCCTCTTGCCTAGCGCACACTACTTATCGGTGATCGTTGTACGAACAAACGGCCTGGCTCTCCTGCCTAGCGCAGATGTCTTGAAACGGTGATCGCTGGCTGAGTAAACGGCCTGGCTCTCTTGCCTAGCGCAGATGCTCTGAGAAGTCAGTTAAGGGCCTGCCTAGCTAGCGCCAAAACTATCGCTGAGTACTTCTCTCTCTCCTCTTCTCTCTCTCCGATCATTCTGGTCGTGGATGGCCCCTTTATATACGATTCTGAGGTGGTAGGGATGGTGTCCAGTAGGCGGGTCTAGCCGGTGAAAGTTCTCCCCTCTGTAGTGGAGTAGGAGAGTCCTAGTGTAGTGGGGGTGTGCCTCCCTAGTGAAAGGTCCACTTGGTGCAAACCTGGTGGCCGGGCGGAGAACTGTTGTTACACCCTCCCCCTTGAGCTCAGGTGTTGCTTGCAATGGCTGAGCTCACATCAATGGCGTGGTCGGCCTCTCTTCCTTAACCTTCGGATTGGCTTCTCCTGGGCGTCTGCGGTGCAGGGCGTCAGGCTTGACACGTGGTATTTGCCCAGTGGTATCGTCGGGTTGTCTTCGGCTGCTACTTCATAGCTGACGGGTCCCTGTGCGTGTAGAATGACGTAGGGTCCGTCCCTTCGTGGAGCGCACTTGGCTGTTCGTCCTTTCGTCTTACTGCTCTGTGTGTGGGTAGTGATCCATACGCGGTCTCTGGGCGCGTACTGGGGTCCGGGACGTGCTCGTTGGTCTGCGTATTTCTTCTGCCGGTCCTGAACCGTTTCATGGTTGTCTCGGGCTCTATAGTAGGTGTCTGCCATGCGCGAGAGGGCTGGCGTGATTTCGGCGATGAAATTCTCTGAAGTGATGACTTCTCTTAAGTCATGTTGGATCTCTGCGGGGGTCCGTAATTCTCTTCCAAACGTTAAGTATGCAGGCGTCATCTTGGTATTCAGCGGTGTTGAGAGCGAATCTGATAGCGGGCAGTCTCCTTGGCCAATCGCTGTGGTCTTCTCCTACGAGGATAGCTAACTGCGTCTTCAGTTCTCGGTTTCGTCTCTCCACGGGGTTCGCTGCCGGGTGGTAGACTGGTGTAAAGGCTTGTGTAATGCCTAAACAGAAGGTGATGTACTGCATCACGTGACTGATGAACTGCGTTCCATTGTCGCTGATCATCTTCCTTGGTATTCCGTATCGTAAGAAGAACTCGTTCAGTAGTAGTTCTCCGCAGCGCTGTGCCGTAGCTTCTTGTAAGGGAAAAAGCTCTATCCATCGGGATGCCGTGTCCTCGATGACTAATATCCACTTGTACCTTTCGACTGATTCGGGTAAGGGACCGAATAAGTCTACGGCGATGACTTCGAATCGCTGGTTCATTGGTGAGGTCCTGAGTAGTCCTGCGGGCTTCAAGTTGGATGCCTTGTACCTCTGGCATGTCGTGCAAGCTCGTATATACTCTTCAATGCTGTGTCGCATTCCTGGCCAGTAATAATGCTGAATTATCCTCTGGTAGGTCTTGTGATACCGTTATGTCCTGCTGTGGGCGCATCGTGGTACTCCTTTAGTATAGCTACTCGTTCGTGTACTGGAACAGCTAGCTGTGCGTTGTCCACCTCCTCGTCGGTGGCGTATCTGTAAAGGCAACCATTCGATATTAGATAACCTCTGGCGGCCCATCTAGCTGCTTCACCATCTTGCTCTGGATCGGTGAAGGCGTCTAGTATTTTCTTCAGCTCGGGATCCTTGGACTGTTCTTCCCGGATCTCCGTAGCGCTTCTCCTCGGCATGTCTATAGTGAGGGTACAGACTGCGTAATTCTCTTCTTCAGGGGCCTTGATAACGTGTCGGCCACTGCGTTGCTCCTTCCGGGTGTGTATTTGATCTGAAATACGTAGGGTTGTAATTGCAGGGCCTAACGGGCGAGTCGGCCTGTAGGTGATTTCAGGGTCATCAGCCACTGTAGTGGTTGGTGGTCTGTGACTATCAACGTGGGGCTGGCCTCGATATATCCTCTGAACTTGAAGACTGCCCATACTAAGGCGAGTGCTTCTCGTTCGGTCGTCGTGTAGTTTCTCTCAGGCGCTGTAAGCAGGCGGCTGGCGTACTCCACGGGATGTTCTTCTTCTTTCTCCCCCTGGACTAAGACTGCTCCAATAGCATAAGAACTAGCGTCGGTTTTGATAGTGAAGGGGCGAGTCTCATCGGCAGGCTGGAGGATGGGTGCTGACGTCAGTAGTTTCTTTAGCTGGTCAAATCCATCTGCTTGGTCGGTGGTCCATGTCCATGTGGCAGCTTTCCTGGTGAGCAAGGTCATCGGTCGAGCGATCTTGGCAAAGTCTGGGATGAATCGTCGGTACCACGAGCAGGTCTGAAGGAAACTCTTAAGTTCCTTTACGTTCCTCGGTGCGGGTCTCTTGAGTATAGATAGCTTCGATCTTCTCTGGATCGGGGGTGAATCCTCTAGGCGTAATCACGTGGCCTAGGTACTTGATTCGTTCGCAGCAGAAGTGGCATTTGGGCCGGTTGGCCTTCAGCTTGTACTTCTCTAGATGCTGAAATACCTCTTGTAGCTCTGATAGATGCTCCTCGTAGCCTGGTGAGAGCACTATTAGGTCGTCTAGGTAGACTAGCAGTGTGATGTGGCTGAGTCCAGTTCGAAACTTGTCCATAAGTCTCTGAAAGGTGGCTGGTGCGTTGCGTAAGCCGAATGGCATTCTGTTAAACCGGTAGGTTCCAAAAAGGTGTGATGAAACAGGTTTTATCTCGATCCTCTAGTTTCACCTTGATCTGCCAGTACCCTGCTCTGAGGTCTAGCGTGCTCATATACTGCGTCCCTTTAGCAGTGTGCAAGATGTCATCTATCCGTGGCAGTGGATAATGATCTGCTTTAGTGACTGCATTCAACTTCCTGTAGTCAATGCATAGCCTGTACGTGTTGTCCTTCTTGGGCCCCATGACGACAGGTGAGGTCCATTCACTGTCGCAGGGCTCGATGATCCGTCCGTCCAGCATCTGGGAAATCTCCTGTTCCAAGATGTGACGTCTGCTAGGTGATAGCCGGTATGGCGGTGCTGCTATAGGTGATGCCTCTCCGGTGTCTATCCTGTGTTCTGCGTGTGGCGTAGGCTCTGTAGGAATTCCAAACACGTCCTCGTGAGTAGCAAGTATCTCATTAGCCTGCTCCTGTTGTGCTCGGGTGAGCCGGGTGCCTTCGTCTTTTCTAAGCTCCACGTCTATGGTGAAAAGCTGTGGTTGCTCCTCCGATGGCCATAGGGTGTCATCCGCCCATACCCTATGGAAGTCTAGATGGCTATGCCTGGTGGGCGTGTGGTGAGTCCTTTCGGTGGGCTCGCAACGGTGTATTATCCACCTACCCCTGGTGGTGTCCTGTTGTACCGGTGGTGAGGGTCCATAGCCTCCGAGTATGGCCTCTTCGGTAGCTTCCATCTCTACTAGCGTTCTTGTTGGTGTGGGTGGTAGCGGGCTGACCATGGTTGTCCTGAATTGTGGCGTCTGCACAATCGCTTCCTGAGTTGTTCCATACACTCGTGTGTCTTCTGCTCCTGGAGTCAGCGGCGGTGGGCTGATCCTTTCTGATGTGGGTTGTGGTACCTTCACAACCGTGTTCTGAGTTTCTCTATAAACTCGTGTGTCTCCTTTCACTGGAGTCAGCGGCAGTGGGCTGAGTAGTGCTGGCTGCGGTTTCATAGTCACAGTGTCCATCTGTATTCTTCCTGATGTGGGTTGTGGTACCTTCACAACCGTGTTCTGGGTTTCCCTAGGAACTTGTGTGTCTCCTTTTACTGGAGTCAGCGGCAGTGGGCTGAGTAGTGCTGGCTGCGGTGTCATAGTCACAGTGTCCATCTGTAACTGTGGTGGTGCTGGCTTGTCCTTTCTTGTGAATGGGTAGAGTGTGGGGTTGTCATGAAACCTCCACCTGTGTTCTCCAAAATCCAATATAAGTCCAGCGTCCTCAATGAAGTCTATTCCGAGCAACGTCTGGGTGTTCCGGGCTCCCGGGAAGAATGTGAAACTGGTCGGGATTGTCCTTCCCTTCAGTTTGACTGGCAGTTGCGTCTGTGCAACCTGCTGCGTTGTTTCTTCTCCGTCTGCTAGCGTCACCGTAGCAGTTGTTAGGGTGAGGGGATGTCCTCGTTCTTCTAGCAGGGTCTGCAGCTGGTGGCTGCCTATACTGGTCTTGGCTCCTGTGTCTACAAAGCCAGTGCCCTCTAGGTTCCATACGGCAAAGCTGAGTGCTGGCCTCTGCCGGGTGCGGATCTGTATGTGGGCAGCACAGAAAGAGCCTGTTCTTTCTTTCTGCGTCTTCGTTTGGTTGCAGTCCGGGCAGTTCCTCCTGTATACTCCCGGTCTGTTGCAACCAAAACAACTGTAGGCCGCCTGTGCTGTAGGCTGCTGCTTGTGCGGGTGGGCTGCCTTTGCCTTCCTGCAGTCCTTCTGATAGTGGCCTCTGATGCCACAGTAGTCACACCTGGTAGTGCCACTTGTCCTCTCGTTTGGCTTCTTTGCTGCTGGTGCTGGGTCCTCATACTGCTCGATACGTCTGGCCTCTTGCACGAGTGCCCAGAAGGTATCGACAGTTTCCCTCCTGATGCGGGTCCTTAACCTGGGATGGAGTACCGCATAGGTCATGTCCAGCTGAACATGGATGTCCAGAGCCGGTGTGATTTGAGCAAGTATTGCTCGCTTGCTGCAGACAAACTGGTCCGTGCTGGTCTTGTTGTCCTGCGGCGTGTTGAAAAACTCTCGGTACAGCTGATCGTTGGACTTCCTAGGTCCAAAAGTTCGCCTCAGCTGCTGTATGGCGTCAGGCCATGTTGTGGTGGTTTCCTTCTCTCCGAGCCACCAAGTTCCTGCAACGTCTGTGAGTAGCATGGGCAGTGCGGCTAATGCGTGGTTGTCGCTCACTCGGGCTGCTTCCTTGTACGTCTCTGCTGCGGAGATGAAGACATCCAGGTCCTCTCCTGGTTTTCCTCCGTAGCGTGCGGTACACCCAATCATTAGGCCAGACTGCTGGGTCTGCCTGTCTTGATTGATGCCTCGTATCAGCTGCTGCAACATCTCTGGGGTGAGCTGCATGCTTATGTCTCCTAATTCGGGGCTGGGCTGTCGCTCCGTCGCTGGTCGTTCTAGAGCTCGTGCTGCACGTTTGGGCGCCATTTCTTTTATAACACACTCCCAGAATAAATATCCCGGGGGTGTGGGGAACTAGGATTCGTGATTCTGCAAATAAAATACACCCAGTAAATGTCAAAGCACACTTAGTAAAATGTTACATATATTCTGAAAAGCATATACAGTAAATGGTTGCTATGACCAATCTGTTCGCTTAGGGAGTGACACAGATTGTCAATCGTCGCTCGTCGAGTAGAGTGGCCTGGCCCTCTTGCCTAGCGCACACTACTTATCGGTGATCGTTGTACGAACAAACTGCCTGGCTCTCCTGCCTAGCGCAGATGTCTTGAAACGGTGATCGCTGGATGAGTAAACGGCCTGGCTCTCTTGCCTAGCGCA